>JARHVA010001263.1:147500-327500 GCA_037957365.1 Torreya grandis | reverse complement strand
AAATAACATTAATAACATGTGAAAAAGAATGATACAATCCTAAAAAGTGTTTCATACCATGGATTTACCATTCTAAGTACTGCACACCTACAAATTTACATCACTTAGGTTATTAGGCCACCTCCTACTTGCATTTCAAGACTGCCCATTTGGTATAGACTTTAATAGGTGTTTCTAGTAAGAAGTGTGAGAAATTAATGATCTAAAAAGGTAAAAAAAGTCCCAAACCACCCCTTCCAATGATTTGAAACTCTCCAAATAACATTGTACTTTGATTTATGATTAATTCCCTAAAAAAACATAGTTTCTAACAAGTTCGTATAGTGGTCCATTCATACCAGTACCATAAGTAGGGTCTCCTCTGAGTGTGCTATGAGTTTCAAATGTCTATAAGGTCAGAATAGGGTGTTTGAGTGAAATAATCTCCACTTTTCCTTCATCAGGTCTATCATAGGGTTTAAGCAGGGTTTAGGAGGTCTACCATCTTAATGATGGTTCATAAAGATCAGACCTCCAGTCCCAAACATATGGCCATGGATGTTTAGCCCATAGACCCACCTAAATATATTTATAATCTTTAGGTCCCATGCACCTGGTACAAAGAGATATGAGCAGGAGATGGTGGATTTTGAACACTTTTCAAGCTTCTTGGACATGGTTGTAGTGTTAATGATGATTCATAGATGTGGGACCCTTAAACCAAGTATCTCCTTCATGGATTTTGAATGCCTATAGGTGCCCAAATCTTGTTAAGATCATTATTCTAGTGAGTTATTATGCTATGAGAGATATGAACACTGGAAATAATGGCTTGAGATGGTAGACTAGGTGTAATGTATTTCAGGCTAGGAATTGAGACTAAATTAACTTTTATTTTTCATTATCCTATATGAAACAACTTTCTATATGAACTATACTATCTTAACACACCTCCTCATGGACATTAATCTGATGTGGAGATCTGGATATGCCCTAAGGTGGTGGTGAGCTTTTAGGCCTTAATGACTAGTTTTAGGCCTAAAGACCTAGATTGAGTCTCAGAGGTCTGGCCATTATGTAGGTTAATTAATGTCTCAGTGTCAACATAGAATTTCTTTTGTATATGCTTTCACCTTTTTTAATTTCCTTCAGCTACTTAAACTCCACTTTTGCCTCTTTCTCCTTGCAAGTCTACCTTGAGTCATGGTTCACTGTTACACCCAAAATTATTGACAATAGCATTGGGGTACTGAATAGTCATTTTTCTCTCCACTAAATATTTTATGGATTTTGAAATCATATAAAATAATTTTAGTATTGACAACACCCTCTCAACTGAGCCTTTTTTTAATTCTGTTGCCTACACACTCCCTTGAATGTGCCTATGGTTTATTAGTCTTTAGATCTGTGAAACCCTTGGTGACTAAGTTTAGCATCCATTTTTTCATCCTCTTATAATCCTTTTTATGTCTCTTTTACCTTTCCCTTAGGTGTTTTCAAGTTTACAATAGCCTCAAACAAGCAAATGCTCTCAGTTTATGTGCACACACCTGTTTAGGCCTAGTAAGCCTAATAGGTGTGTGTAGACTTGACATTTAGTTGAGTGTTTGTACCTACTTTACTTCCCTTTCATGTATATTTAGACCCTTAGTCAATTTATAAATTTTTATATGCCTTCAAACCTTAAACACATGGTTGCTTATATTCATTTTAGGCTTAACATGCCTAATAGGCCATTAAGACCTTTCTTCACCAATCTTAAATGGATAAAAACATATCAATAAGAAGATACTACAATCACTTTATAGATAAAGTGAGGTGCCCTTCCTTAACCTTCATGTTTCACCTCCCTATAGGGTTATACACTCTAGTCTATCTTCTTTTGATCTTGACACTAATCATCTGTTTATGCCTAACTAGGACTAATAAATCCATGAAATATTTCTCCATCCTAAGGAACCAAATAATTTAGAAAAATCCAATGAGGGAATTTAGGATATATGCTATAGATTCTGTTCTCCCTCTTCACTATCATTTCCATGAATGGTTGGTTATACCCTCTTTACCCTACCTGTAGGTGGCAAAATGGCCCTTGATTGTGTAAACTTATTTGAAGGATGAGTTAATTCTATTTGAAGATATTTTAATTAGTCATCAATACTCATTATATTTTCTATGGAGTTCTCAGTCATATTTCACCTCATGTCCTTAAAGACAAGGCATCTCTTTTGTCTAAACTACCCTACTTCTAATAGTCAGCCTGTAGGTGTTATTTTTAGGTCTTTTGATTGTGCATGTGACCAATTTGAGGGATGGAATTTGATGATTTAATATTATTATGAGTTGAATAATAATGTTCATGACCCCTTATTAACTTTTTTACCCTCAAAATAGGGTTTTTTCACAACCTTCCTCCTCAACTATAATCAGGTCTGTAAGGTAGCAATTTTAGGCCTAAACTGAGTCTTATCTTCTCTTGGAGTGAGTCTAGTGTGTGGTTCTTAATAGACCTTATTTTATTCATTTACAAAATTATTCATATTTATTATGAATTTTTATAGGTTTCCCAATGTCATAAATATCCCACCTAAATAATCAGTACTCTATCACGGTCTCTTAAACACATTCTCTCAAGCTGGCTATATACACTATGTTTAGGTCTACCTAACTGCTTATAAGAGTGTATTCTAATATTGATGCTTTCATATCTTTGAAACTTTTTATTTCAATTCCTCTAATCTTCCCTTATGGTCTTTATGTTCTCTCCTAACCATCCCATCTCAATCTTTACAAGAACTATCATTTCATAGGAGGCAAACCTTAGGGCTTTTCATTAAGTTAGTCTAGGCTGAGTTCTTATCATAGGGTGATCTGATGGTGTCCACCCTATTTAAAAATGATATCTCTATCTCCATAATTTTTATACCCTTTTTATTATCTTTTAAGTCTCTCACCCTTCTATACCCCATTCCAATAGTGACTACCCTATTTGCTTAGTTTGTTTTGAAAGGTTTGTAGTGACTAAGTGAGGGTTTGACATTGTAGAATAGACTGAGGGTAAGGATGGTAATTGAGGTTATAGGTATTGAGGGGCATAAGGGAAACATCAAAATCATGAATGAGTAATATATGTGTCCTAAAATAACTTGATGACTATCTACACCTACCTTGTTTCCACTTTGCAAAGGAGATAACAACACATGACAGTCACACTAGAAATAGGACCTTGCAGGGGTTACTTGAACATTTGATGGTTACTTAGATATACTTTAGAGATAAGGGGGAATTAAAGGGCCCTAATTAACTTACCTTAAAACTTAAAATATCACCAAACACCTCCATTTTATGCACAAAATGTCTACAATTTGAAGAATACTGCCATATAACCTGTAGATGTGTCAATCTAGACATTTCCTTGCTCCCCAGGGTCCACATGTGTGAAATAGGGGTGGAGGGTGATAGAGATGGGATTTAAGGACCTATAGAAGACATAATCAATCACTTATTGAAAAACCATTTTAGGAGTGCACCAAAACTGATGCAACTTTGGCCCCTTGCATAGATGAAAAAGACCATTTGAGTGCCCATATTATTAGTGTTTGTTCATAGAGCATAGGCCATGAACCTAAAAAAAATGCAAATAAAGGGAAGTTAAATATACTCCCTTACACTGCCTAAATTATCAAATTCTTATTTTTTCTCTCTTGTACGAAATGACCAAAACCCTAAAAGTCTATCTAGACTACTAAAGAGGACAATGGAAGGAGAAGGCCAATTTTGAGCCTATTTTTTAACATTTTGACATGAAACTCCTCTGATACATCTATCATGAGCTTTGGTTGCATTTCCTAACATCCCTTATATGGAATTGACTATATAGGTCTGTATAACCTACAAAACTCCTGTAAAACCCCTATTTCTTTCGTTTCTTCATGTTTCTAACCTTGGGATGCCATCGGTGGGTAGGAGGGAGATTAAAAGTCAAATGACATTTTAAAATAGGTATTACGGTGGGGGGAGTTAAAGAGACTCACTTTCCCA
Source organism: Torreya grandis (assembly GCA_037957365.1). Classification (NCBI taxonomy): domain Eukaryota; kingdom Viridiplantae; phylum Streptophyta; class Pinopsida; order Cupressales; family Taxaceae; genus Torreya; species Torreya grandis. Next base: position 323,480 of record JARHVA010001263.1, on the reverse strand, counting down.
CATGTGGAACCCATTTAGCGAGTGTGGAGTGAAATTGAGCCTTATAATTGACCCTTATGGATATGAAACTGCCTAGTGATGGATTTATTATGGTTGTGGTACCCCCTTAAGACCCTTCTAATTCAATTTTCATCAAAACATTCCCCCTTTTCAAGGTTTTACAATTCAAAAAGCCTCATATGAGTTTTTTGAGAGTTATTTGATGGATTTAGGGGGTTATTAAGGCTTGAAACTATTTGAATAGATAAAATATGAACAATGACATTGAATACATCAATAGATCTTCATATTATGAATTTGAACAAGGTTTGAACACCTATACATCCTATCAACATAGGTTTTTCTTCTTGAAATGGCTTAAAAATTCTTAAAAATCATGAGAAATAGAACCCTTAATCTTGTCAAGTTACCTTAACCTTTGCTAAATATCTTTAACTATATTAAACAATTCTTAGACCATGCGCAAGGATTGAAAAGGACATGATAACTCTTATAGTCAATCAATGACCACTATTACTACCTAATACATCATCCAAGGACTCAAGACAACCATTACATATGATGATATCTATAGCAATTTCTAACACAACATGAAACCTTAATCCATGCTAACAAGGTTATAAATGAGAAAAAATAAGTCATCACCATGTAGGAAGATCACTATGTGCAAGCTTGGGTGGGTGTCATGGGGAAGTTTTTGGTTGTAGGGGTTGACATTTTGCCTGGGAAGCTAAACTGTCAACACCAATTTTTTTAAATTTTTTTATCATAGCTAGAAGAGTGGAAAACCATGTTGATTCCCTAAAAACTAAAATGGTAGGACCTATTTTCTATATATATTTTACTTGGGATAAGAAATAAAAAGACCAAAGTCAAGATTTTGACCTTATGTCCACTATGTCAAACCCATGTTGTAGGTGTTCTGATCCATGGAGTATAGGTCATGTTTTTAATCCAAAAAAGCTTTTCATGGTACAAGATGTGTGTTTTTTTGATTTAGGGTTAGATTTATAAAATTAGGAAGCCCCTGAGAATCCTATTTGAGGGTCCTCACTTGTAGATCTATCTTCTTCTATGGTATAAATGAGGGAACCATCTATATCACTTTCTAAAATGATAGTGTTAGACTATTGGTATAAATTCAAGTTATTTCAAATGCCAAAAAATCCAGAGTTTTAATCATGATCAATTCTAGAAATATACTTGATATTATAGCTAAGAAATAAGTCCAAATATTATTTCTCTATTTAGACACTTCTAAAATTTTCCCCATTTGAGTTTCAGGACACTAAAGTATTCAATATGTAGGATTAGTCCATAATGTGTATTTTTAAGTGAAATATTATGTCCTTAAAAATAAATTATAAGTGGTTGATATTGGTTGTGTGGATGTTGTTTTAGGGGTTGGATGGTTATAATCTCTTGTGACATATGCCACCAATCATCAGGAGTGATTCTTAAAATTTAGGCAAGGGGACCATGAGTATACTATCAAGTTTGTGCTCCTAAGGGAAGTCAAAATGATTGATTTTGGTTATATGAACATGTATTTTAGGAATGGGTGGGAATTTTGGATTTATGGATCACCTCTACATTACGGACGTGGAATCTTCTACCACACACGAGCAAGCTCCAAGGATTCTATAGATACTATGTAAATATATTGTAGTTTTCTAGGATCTAACATAGATCCTACTGCCATAAAAGGATTTGGAGCACATTATTGAACTTGGTGCTATGAAGGGGACAATGGTTGTACACTATTATAAATATGAACATTTTAAAATGTCAGAGATAGATAAATTTATCATTGAAATCTTAGAATCTAGCATCATTGGACGTAGTAAGAGCCCATACGTTGATCTAGTGGTACTTTCTTGGAAGAAGGATGGGCCATATAGACATTGTATTAATCATAGGGCTCTAGAAAAAATCACTCTAAAAAATAAATTACCAATGCCAAGGATTGATGATCTTCTTGATGAGTTTCATGGGGCAAAGTATTTCTCAAAAATAGATCTCAAATAAAGATACTATCAAATTCTAATTTGGATTCAAGGTCATGATAAGACAACCTTCAAAATGGATCAAAGCCACTAATAATTTAGAGTCATGTATTTTGGTCTCAACAATGCTCCAAACATGTTTCAAACATTTATGAACAAGGTATTTATAAAATTATTGTATAAGATTTTTCTTGTATTTTTTATGACATTCTAATTTATAGTAATTCGTTGGAATCCTATCTTCAGCATAAGGATTATGTACTGGATATAATTTCCATGGAGATTTTTTATGCCAAGGCATATATATGTGAATTCCTAAAGGTATTCTTAGAATACCTTGGTCAATAATTTATATTGATGGGGTTCACAATGACCTTACAAAGATCGGGGCCACATGTGATTGGAAGGTACCCAAGAGTCTTAAAAAACTTTGTGGTTTCCTAAGCCTAGTAGGTTTTTATAGAGGTTTTTTAGGGAATATATCAATAATAACTCATCCCTTTACTAACCTCACTAGGAAGAATTAATTAAAGTGGCCCATAGAAGCATAATTTTTTTCAAGGATCTCAAAAGATCTCTTATCTATACTCTAGTTTTAGTAAAAAGTAATTTCTAAAGTCTTTTTCCATTCAATGTGATGCATTTAAATCTAGACTGGGGACAATTATGTCTTAGGATGAGTACTTGATTGCATTTGAAAGTATAATATTTAATGAAAATGAGTGAAGGATATCCACATAAAGTAAGGATATGATTTATATCCTACATGCAGTTTCTATATGGCATTAGTTTCTACTGGGAGGGGAAGTTCTTTCTTAAAACTAGCCACCTGAGCCTTAAGTACTCGTTAAATAAAGAAACATTAATAGAGGATAAAAATTATGGATTAATCACCTTCAAACATATGAATTTGAGATCATTTAAAATAAAGGGAAGGTGAATGTGGTGGTAAATATATTGTCACGCTAAGAATAACTGCTAGTATTACATGCCATGTCCATCAACCAACCTTCTTAGATACATAGCCTTCTACATGACTAATTAAGTCACCTTACCTCAAAAAAACTCACGCAATAAGTTAAAGATGGGGAAAAGGGAGTGCTTAGTTAGTTTTTAATGGCATCAATTTTTTAAAATAATGCATTTAATTAAGGGGTGACTCTTTATTTATTTAAAATGTGCTAAAGAATGGGCATACATATCCATATGAAGCCATGTTGGGTTCTACAAAACATATATAAACATCAAAGGCAACTTATTGTGGAATGGAATGAAGGATGACTTTCCAAAATATGTAGTTGAGTGTGACATCTACCAATGGAATAAGGGGGAGAGCTTCCTTTCTCCACACCTTTTGAAACCAAATTTGGTTCTATGACACAAGTGGGAAATTTTTTCAATGGACTTATTTAACCCTTTTTTTAGATAAGGTTTTTAGAGAGTAGCCTAATAAAAGAGGAAAATTTTAATCTAAAAGCATGCCAATTAAGTAAATTAAGTTTATAATATTCAATTATAATGCTAAATTATAAAAAATACTAAATACAAAACATACAATACCAAATAATTTTTCGATTGCATAGTCATAAATAAGAAATAATACTTAACTTATTTAATAATGTGAATGTGGATTTGAGATGTACAAGTGTGGAAATAGGTATTCCAATGCTAAAAAACTAGTCACCAAATTCTATAAATAATATATTTGGAGGTTTGGATACTTGTTTTGAGTTGTGGACACATGTGATGATGCTTCTATCTATGGCTTCACATAAATTTCATGTAAAAAATTGTCATTGTACTAAGAAAAAATTACTTGTGTCTTTTTGGGTTTTTTGATGCCTTTCTATTTATGTAATTTGATTGTATTCATAGGCTCTATATGACTTTGTATAGATCAAACCCTAGTTCTTCATCTTAAATTAGATCACCCTGCCAAATATGGTTTAGTGGGCTCACAATTATTAATTTTCATCAAAAACCCCTATGTTAATGAGTGTTTCTTATATAACCACTAATGTTAAGAGGGTATTAGACATATATATTTCTCCCCTGTGTGTTAACATGTGTGTGAACAATGGTGTAGAATACTATATGTGAGCTCATACAATGTTATAACTTGTAACTTGACAAATATGGGTCATGGGGTACTATTTGAATGATTTTTACCTACAATATGATTGCTCCTATGATTGATATGTAAATATGAAGAAATAGGGAAGAATAACTTAGTTGCAAAAAATATTTTCAATCATATAGTAGAAGATTGAGGGGTGCTTTATTGGTAGATGTTAGGTTATTAATGAATTGGAATTGACTTGTATTTATAATACCTATTTTAAAAATATATTCATGGAAAGGTTAAATGAAATTATTAGGCTGACATGTACACATAAAAATATTTTCAAATTTGAATGTTTGGAAGTGAAGGACACTCGCATTGGAAAATGGTAGAATCAACACTATTGTGTAGGTATGAATACAACTATCTAGGAAGATTGAAGTTTTTTGGGGATATATAAATTATAGTGAAGGATAAATATAATATTTTAGGTTGTAGGTGATATATATAATCATAATATCAATGTCTAAATAAGAAATAAGCATTTAGGCCTAGTGAAGTGGTGAATGCAAACCTTTAGGCTACAAGGAAGGTCAATAACTGAAGAATAAAGCCTTGAGTGATATTTTCAAGTGTACAATACTAATTTAACATATAAATCCACTTTAATCTAGTAATTTATTAGGATGAAATTACTAGGTTAAAGGAAATAAAAAGCATATAATGGTGTGTACAACACACCTTGCTTTAATTGAACCTTGTTTGAATTTGCTGTATGTGTATGACCTATAACCAAGAGCATGTTACGAGTGTAATTAGTGAATATAATTTGAAAATGAGTAATTAGATTTTCTTGAAGAAATTGAGTGAAACTATTGGATTTTAATGTGATTTGAATGCAACATATGACCTTGATTATGAGTCGAGCTTTATGGAAATGTAAACAGTTTTGAAATCAAAGTACAACTTGAACATTTATTAACCAAACAAGGGGCCCACTTCAAATGGTTATTATTATTATTTTTTAATCTTAAAATATTTCTTACTATTAAGAGTTTCAAATTCACATGCCTATCCAAGTTAAATGGATATTAGTAGCTTTTCTTATCTTTAACTAAGTTTACTATTACTCATACATTCTTAGGAGTTTCCTCTTCATAGGATTATATGTATTTATTGTATAGTATATTTATTTAGATCCAAGGGAAAGTAATAATATTAGTTTTTAAATCTATAATAAAGGGTTCTCTCTATTGTAATATATAATGATAGTATACATCTCTTCCATGGGAATTCTAAATCTGTGTTATGTAATGAGAATTTTGAAAATATATATTGTAATGAAATTAAATAGATAGTTCACACCAATGGAATAATATATCTTATAAATATGACCATAATAAGCAGATTCAAAACTATATTTGATGAAAGAGCATAATACTCAAAATATATGATTGAGCCACTTCGAGGGTGAAACCTCCAAAACAATACAATAAGAATAAAATAATAAATTTAATGCTTAAAGAATAACCACAACCTCTTATATATACTCAGTTCATGGTTATTCCATAGGACACACTTTTAAACAATATAATAATCATAGAGAAATGTGACAAGATATTATGAAAGGTTATGCAATCCATAATTCAACCACACATATACCTACACATGCTATAGTTTAAGGGCATATCATGCCCATCTCATTAAATTTTTTTTTATCCAAACCATTGAAAAAATCTGGATGCCATTGTAGAAAACCTTCATCTTCTCATGTTGCTTATTCATAGTTAAGTTTATTCCACTTGATCATATGATCCTTAATCTCTCTTGTTCTCAGCATTTTTGTGTAGGTGTAATATCTCCTCATATAATAAAATAACTTGGCCTTTTTCATCTAGTTCTGGTAACTCAGTTTGGGTAGAAACTCTCTATCTAATACCTTCTCTAGGAAATATACATGAAATACAAGATGTATGCAAGTGGACTAGGGTAGTTCCAGCTTGTATGAAACACTACCAATTTTCTAGAAGATCATATAAGGGCCATAATAGTTTGGTGAAATTTTATTGGTATCAATTTATAACCCACCCAAAAAAACTATTATAGTAGCTGCTTTAGAAGGACAAAAGGAGGCAATACCACATGGGATGAAATGTCCCTCATTAATTTTAGGATTGATGCTTGTTTAATCCAAGGACTAAGCAATTTAACCAAGTGTTTAATCTAATATAAGTAATTGATACCATCATAGATTCAGTTAATATGAGAATTCATGTTCATTTAATTTCTTTCTTTCTAATTATTTGTCTAAATCCTGATACCTATCTAATTTAACTTGTGAAACAATGAAATCTACTTCATTGCAATTCCTTTCAATTTCTAATTTAAGGTATAATATCATCAAATAAACAAAAGAGAGAGAGAGGGTAAGGCACAAAATAGAGGGTGTCTTTGACTTAACAGGAAACTTGACACTTTGAATGAAGAACATCCCCTATCCATAGTTATACCATTGTGTGCTTGCTGTAGCTATTACACAGATGTTAACTACTCAGTGGGAAAGATTTTGGGGACAATATGGAAAGTCACCAATCTAATTAACTTATTATAAAGATAGCCTATCCTACATTATGTAGTTACTAAAAACAATGACTTTAAGAAGTATAAAATAGATCATGAATAAACTCGAGAGACTAGTTATAATAATTATTACACATCCTAACCAAAATAATCAAATATGAACTAATTTTGTTAACAATTATTAGCATCAAATAACAAAACCAATCAAGGATTATAGATTTCAAAGAAAAAATCATAATCAAATTGATATTAAACATTATAAAATGTCCTATTACAGTCAATCTCTAGGCAAGAAATTAAGGGAGAAGGTGTAGGAGAGGTTGGTGTAATCCAAACCAGTTCCATTAGCACTTCGATACTTAAAATTCCAAAATTTTACAATTTATACTCGCCTTACTTAAATAAACAATTTACAAACCATATGGCCTCATCTTATAGCTTAGACCATTAATACGGTGTTTAAAAATATTTTATGATGCCTTAGAAATGCAATTGGGACCCAAACAGATCTACCTTCTCGAGTTTGATTTATAGGTGAAACATGACTCTTTCAAAGAAAAATATTTGTCTTTTATATTCTTTGTCTTACATGGACCTATACAACTTGATACTCTACTCTCGATTTGAGTACACAATCCATTCGTAGATTTGATGGTATTAAAGGAAAAACAAGCCATAAAATTCAAGCTAATGTCTTATTGACATCACCATTAACATGTCTTGTTTTGGTAGGGTCTTTCCATGTGTCTTCTTCTCACCCTTCCATTATAAGTCATTTGTATCTATATATGTTGATTGTTCTTGATCATGGTGCAATGAGATGTTTCCACATGGATGGATATCATCAATCCACTTACTTGACATTGAACATATAAGTTTTTCTATTAACATCACCTCTAGGATAGTGGGACACAATAATTTTATCACATGGTGAAATCTTGTTACTCTGCTTTCTCAAAGGCTTTTGGTAGTACTTATGTTACTTGACTATGAATTTGGAAGATCATTCGATAAACTATAATTAATACTCCATTTTGTGCTAGTACTTATGTTACTTAACTGAAAATTTGGAAGATCATCCAGCTCATTAAGTATTGAAATTGACTATCATAAATGGGTATTGACAACACAACAAGTCCTAGAAAAGAGTTAATTTATATTATAGAGGATTAAACAACATATGATTGGAATCAAAGATACTTTTATAGTATATACTTACATTAGATGATGAAGGAATGATTAGGGATGGTGAAGGATGGTGAAGGTAAATGATGGAGTGATGAGGGATGGTGAGGGTCAATGAGAGACTAATTAGGGATGATGAGGGATGGTGAAAGAGTGATTAGGGATTATGATAGATGAGGAGGGACTTATTAGTGATGATGAGAGATGGTGATAGTCAATGAATGAGTGATTAGGGATTATAATCCTGAGTGATTAGAGATGATGAGGGATAATAAAGGTCAATGAGGAAGTGTTTAAGAATGAATAGGGAGTGAGCCTAAAATTTTTGACCTTGATAATGCCTCCAGTACTTACCAGATTAGATTTTGAAAAATAATTTTCCACATTATAAGGCTTGTAACTTTTAGATCAACTCTATCAGATGTAGAGTGACCTTAATTTATTATTTTGACATTTAGATTATTAAATCTAAGCTTCAGGTCAAGATTGGCTTCATGCACATGTTGACATGGTTTTAAGTGCAAAATAAAAAGAACATGATTATAATATTACTTTTATAATAAAATAATCATGTTATGTATAAATGTGATCACATTACTAATGTGATTGCATTACTAACACAATCACGTTATTAATGTGATTTCACTATTTTAATTTGAAATCAAACACCAAGCCTTTTGGCTTGGGAATGGCTTGGATTATCTAACCAAAGGTTTGGACATGTTAATCTACAACTGAGTCCAAGATTTTTTATATAAAACAACAAAATTTAACTTTGATCACCAAATAAACTAGGAATTTCAATGGTAAATTTAAAAAAAATAATACCATCATGACAAACATGCTCTCCTCTTTCCAAAAATATTATTTTTATAATTTTTGGACTAATTTAAGGTTTAAAACTATGTTGATTTATAAATTTACATTTTTTAGGCCACTACATGCTACAAACATACATGCCTATACATGTTCATGTAATTTGATTTTTGTTGATCCAAGTTTTAAACAAGTTATATGGTCACAAACTAGGTCTAATTCTATACACATTAAAAAAATGATTTTCATTTTTTTGAGGTATTTAGGGGCCTTGCATGAGTATCTATCCATTTTTTTACAGTTATAAAGATTTATTTACTTGAGGTGTTCATTAAAAAAAGGTATAAATTTAAAAATATAAAAATATATAGATACAAAAATAAAAGATCTTATCTAAATGTACACAAAAGGAATTAAAACAATATTAAATTCTACTAAAAAAATGGTGTGCCGCACTACTGTCTATCTACTATATTTAATTTAAAAATTAGGAGTTCCTCTTCAAATTTTAGATGTTTGACCTAGTTATACTCAACTATTTAAAACAAAATAGTGTTTAGGAAACTAAACTCAAAATTATACATTTCATGTTCTTACACCATCTTCAAATTTGGAGTGTAGATATCTCAAATTATGTATAGAATTTCAAATTTTTGAAATTTTAAAAAAATCATGCCTATGGGTAGGATCATTTTTATCCCCCAACTTTATGCACTTACCCTGGTATGATACTAGATCAAACAAGTCAACAATATTCTTTGAGAAAATAAACAAGATAAGATGTAAGACACACAATTGAATGGGTTGACTGTGTTCCATGGGAAGATAAATAGAAAAGTTTATATATAACTAAATTGAAAATATCAACTGTGTTTTGAAGGAAAGTAAATAAAATAGATAGCCTGTAGGAGACTGGGTCAAACAAAGTGACTATGTTTTTTTATAAAGGGGAACAACCACCCTATACGGGACTAGGTTAGACATAATAACTATGTTCCATATAAAGGTAAATAAACCAGACTATGAGAGACTAAGTCATACATCATAACTCTGTTCTATAGGAAAAACACTGTAAGAGATGAAGTCGAATGCATTGACTATGTTGTGTGGATGAAACATTATAAGAGACACAATCAAATGGGTTGATGGTGTTCTATGGATAGGGATAGAGTTTGATCATTATGACTCTAGATGATTTAGTGTTAATTGGTAGATAAATTGAAATAAACACATAAGCAACTAGGTCGACCTAGTCGATCAAGTTATGAAACATAGTACAAACCTTTTACTGGTGCTAGATAATACAAGTTTTAAAATATAAAATACAATTGAAAAATGAATGATACTAAAATTAAAATGCTAATTAATAAGAAAACAATGATATTTTTTTGAATTATAACTTTTTAAAAAAGAATGTGATAGGACATTTTGGCTTTAGAAATGAACTACAAAGAGGTAATCTAAAGTTGGTTTTAGGTTGTTAAGGCTAAAAGGGATATGTATCAATGATGGCATTGGATTGGTATTGGTGCCTACCCTCTCACTTCATAATCCTACAATGATAAGGGTGTATGATGATTTGTCAATATATACCATCAACCACATATTTATATTAAGCCATAAAATTGAGTCGGCTTCCCCCTTGGTGATGAAATCTAAGTAGGTAGACCATGGGTATAATTGTTTGAGTGATTTTTGATATTTTGTGATCTGATAGTGTGTGATGAAAATAAATGTGATTAATTCAGTAAATTGACCTTGCTAGTTATATTAAGTGTACTACTCTAAACAAGCAAGGAACAAAATGAAAAGTGAATTAATTACAATTAAGGTGATTTAATTCCTTTTTCTTGAAGAGTACTAAGTCAATTTGGTCGATTGAGTATGCAAACAATACAAAGTAAAGGTGACCTGATAGATTTAATCTCTTGAAAAATAATCCAAAGAAATGTAGTCGAATGAGTAAACTGAGTTTCCTAGGTAAAAACAACTACAAAACTAAGTTGAGATTATTTACTTAGTTTATTTTAGGTTTACAATTTTATAGAACTAAAAACTAAGAAAAATAGGACTGAAATAAGCAAAATAAATAACTAGGTTGGTTATAATGAACCTGATAATTTGAAACCAAATTGCCTCAATCAATTTAATGATTTTTTTGAAGACATTGAATTGTTTTTTTAAAACTATGTTATTAAAATGAGGATTTTACCATAATAATAGTTATGAACATAATCGATAGGGTCGAGTGAGTGTGAGGAACTATATGTACAATAACAAACTAAGTTGATCAGGTTGATCTAGTTTTTTATATAAGAAGATGACTTTCACAGAACTAAATAAAGTCAATCAGATCGACTATGTGTTAAAACTATGCACAAAATGTTAGACTAATTTGAAAAAGTTGATCCAGTATCATAAAATAAAATAACTAATATATAAAAATAAATTAAAGTGTGAAGAAAAACCTGCAAGGGTTAGAGTTCACATTAGGTTCACCAGAGTATACAAGTGAAAGTGAAGCTGATCTCTAAATCAATCCTAGCTTAGAGAAGATAAATCAAACTAGAAATATTACTTGTGGACACTTAGACAATTGGGGTCATAACCAATATGGATTTTTTAAACCTAATTAATGGGTCTCTTATCATATAAAATCACTACTGAGGGTTCCAAATCCTCTAATCAAGTAACACCACACAATAACCCTAACTAGGTCCTATGGTTTGTAATAAATGTAATGAAAATCTAATCTAGTGCTCACTAAATGTTCTATAAAAAATGGGGGAAAATAAACATAAATATTAAACATGAAAATTAAAACACTACTCAATTCAATGTAAAGGTTAATCCTAAGAAATGAGAGACAATACATTCATTAGCCATTACTTGTGCAGATCTTTCTATTAAGGAGTAAAAGTTAGGAATACTTATCTTAAAGATGAACCCATCGTACCTCAATATCTCCCTTGCCTAATGGTGCTTTATAATATTTTGTTGTGTATTATTGAAGAAACTAAGGATGGAAAATAGACTATATATTAGCCAAGGACCTCCTAGTGGATATCAATATTCCACAAGACAAAGATTCTCCTCCAAGTGAAGAACCTTAAGTAGTGACTCCTCAAATAGAATGGTGGAAATTTAGACTATAAATAAAAATAAATGAATTATTATCTCCATTAAAAATGGGATGAAAGAGGGTATATATATCTATATCTAACACTAAGCCCTTCCAAAAGTTTAGTCAATGCAGTCAACCCAATCGATCTTGTTAAGTAGAAATAGAACCGTTAGGCCTCAAACAAAGCCGACCTAGGCTTACTTAGTCTTGTAATGTTTGATATGACTAGAATTGGGTTACCTATTTGACTATGTTTGAGAAATGGTAAAAAGGGTTTTTTCTTAGGTATGGTCTATTTGAGGCGATGAGTTGCTTAGAGAAGAGTGCAGGAGAGGTGTCAAATCTTATGGAAATGTATAGGAGGGACTTGTTTTCATTTTAAGTTGTGGTATAAGGAATAAAAATCTTGTGAAGCAACAATGATCTACCCATCACTTTCCTAGTGTACCCTTTAAGGTATGCACTCAGAGAGATTGAGAGTTGATGAGTTCCTGTAAGAGAGAAAGCATAAAAATTTAATAAAGTTTAAAAATATTTTATGTATACAACTAACAATTGATATTAGTTCAATCATGCAATCCAATGATACTTATATCTTGGTGAGTTTGGATGATACTATCAATCTCAACATAAACACTTGGAAATATTGAGTGACCTAATCAATTCAACCATATCAAAAAAGTGAACCATTAGTATAGTAGATCAAATCAATAAAGTCTGTAAAAGTATGCAAGGTGTTAGTACATGAAATAGTTTTAGAATCTTAAAATGATTTGTATTTTTCAATATTAGGAACATGTTTCATAGAATATCACCTAAGACATGTCTCATGTTGAAACTCTGTATAAAAATAGTACCAATGTATACAATTCTTCCACAATTGTGAGTCTGAATCATGTAATCATGTGATTTAGCCATTTCAAAAAAAAGTGAAGTGCCGAGAACATGATTCAAAAACATGCCCCCACTATATATGGAGAAATATAAAATTCATATAAGTACCAGTGTTGAATACTGAATAAATAAATTGGATTTGTTGAATACTAAATAAATGTGAAGAACATGCTTCCAAAGCATGCCCCCATTGAATCTAAAAAACATGAATGTGTGTGAAATCCATGCCCATATGACATGCCCCCACTAAATATGAAAATGTACCAAGTATAGAGAACTTGCTTTCGAATCATTTCCCCACTAATATGCCCCCTTGAGGTGAGTGAAAGATAGGAACAATAGTTACCTCACTTGAAAAGAGTAAGACAACTATACAATTTGGGAATATAACTATGTAGAATGTAGAAGAGATATGTTTGGGTAGATATATCATTGAAGTATATAGAACCAATGTGATCACATGAAGTCCTAAGAATTATGATAAAGATCATGGAAATGTCAAAGTAGTAACAATACAAGCTCAACAAGAAAATAAGCACACACACAAGAGTACTTGAAATCAAGTAGAAAAGGCAATGATCTAAAGATACCAAAAATAAGGGTCATATTTAAATTTTTCACAATTGAAGGGAAATGACTTAGTCAAATGTCCATGAAATCAACAATGACATATTTAAATGTGCGAAACAATAACATTATGCAAATGTCAAAGAGAGCATACATAGGCATGGGTGATGCAAATAGAGGAGCATATTCAAATTCTCAAACAAGAAAGACAATAACAACAAAAGACACTCAAGGAAGTATATAAATGAAAGCATAAATAACCAACATATACATGACATAGTAGCCCATGTATTAGGAAAAAAAGTCAAGTGTATAGCATATAAAGTACCCTATGTAAGATATAATCATGGATAAAGGCATGTGTAAGATAAAATGAGATATTGTAATGTGATCATATCATGGTATAACATGTGTATATCATGATCATACGAGAGTGGATTTACCCAATGTCATGGTGATCTAAGTAGGTATATGTGTATGCTTGTATACCACTTTAAGTGTAATTAGGAAACATGTGAATATGTAGAAGTACCATAATATGCTATCCATCAACATGAAACTAACACATAGAATCCAAGGAGCTAAATAGAACATGTAGGTGCCAAAAAGGTTTTTGATTTTCATAAGTTTTTTGATTTGTTTTGGAAGGGACAGATCATCCAATGATGCCATCTAATGGATGCACAAATATATCACCCCAATATAAATCTATTTTAATTTGTGAAGGAGCATGCATGGGTGTAATATCTAACACTGTAATATATGTAGTTCTTTGCATATTTAAAATAAGACTATGTGGTCTAGAATAAACAATAGGAATAGTAGGGGTTCTTAGAAACCACCATTAAATGTTCATTTAGTTTTTTGGAATAATAATAATTGTATCATGTGTAGGTGATCTAGATATGTGAGTAGGGTGCATAGTAGATAAGGATTCAATGGGATACACAATATGTCTTTGATGTAATGGTCTCTCAAGTACCATATACATGGTAATGGGAATAACTTGTTGCTTACACTTATGAAGTGAATTAGCCTTAATAGAATTGATAATTAGTTGTCTAGTTATAAGTTTATTTTGTTCAAGAGGATGCTCATATTAAATTCTATAAAATATAATTAATCGATTGGCATTCATGCATTTAACACACCCATTCATTGTAGAAGGTATTGTTTGAAGAGTATGTATCCAAGGTCTTCCCAATAACACATTAAAGATTCCCATGGAATGGATAATTGAAATGGTTGTAATAACATGTGTGGGACCCACCTGTAAAGGTAGATCAATCTCACCTAAATCCTTCTTGGAGGTCATATCGAATGATCTAACTGATCTAGTAGAGAGGTGTAAATCATGATGAGTATAACTCAAATATGTAAGTAATGTCATTGTGAATGTTTTTTTGCTTGCACCATTCTCAATTATAACACTGCATATAGGGTGTTTATCAAGGTATGATTAAATGAATGTGGAATGAAGATCATAGTCATCATCCTTAATTTAACTGTCATAAAATATAGAAATTTTGTCAACCATATGAGGAATATATCATGTGTAATTACCAATAATCCCATCTAGTGGGTGTCCATAATGTGATGGAGGAGGATGTGAAATATATGCCATTTGTGCTTCTAGTTCCTTCTTATATGTTTTAACAAATGATTGTTATATATTTTCTATTTATGGTGATCACCAAGTTGTGAACTTGATTCCTTTGGAGGATCCTCAAATACAATATTTATATCATAGATAAGATCTTGGATCTTGTGCTTCAAGGTAAAAAAACTATTAGTATAATGCCCTAGTACTTGATGATAATCACAATAAGCATTTGCATCATATCCTTTGGGTAGAGGTCGACTCATATCAGTCTCAATATGATGAGGGAGAGATATAAGATGACACTCAATTAATTGTGGGAGTAATGAATCTACAGACTCAAGAAAATAAGAGAATTATCTCCTTGGTGCATTAAATATAACAAACCTATTAGGCTATTGTGAGATTGTGTTAACTATAGTGGTTATTTCCTTTTAGGATCATGAGGTTTTACCTTATAGCTTGGTTTGATTGTATATTATTAGTGAATGTACATGCACCTAGTGTGTTTTCTACATAGCGAAGCTTATTCAATGAAATAACCTCCATTTCATGGTCTTGTACAACATGACATAAGCCATAAAAATATTAGAACTTTTTGAAAGCAATGGACTCATGTAAATGAGAAAGCAAAAGTTTCTTGAATATGTCTTGAAACTCTTTATCTTCCATATGATTGGTCATTTTAGCTAGTATTATTTTATATCTTAAAAGATATTCATTGATAGGTTCATTGGTTCCTTGTTTTATTTTGACAATTTGAGCATAGATAACATTTTTTGAAATATTAACAGAAAAGTATGCCAAAAATTGATTTGCAAGAGGTTTGAATGATTTCAAAGATTAAAGAGGTAAATCATAAAACCAGCTCACATCATAGTCTTTAAGACTTATTGGAAATTATTTGGTTAAAATTTTATCATTGGAATCATAGTCAAGGAAAGCACCATGAAAGGACGAAAGATGTTCTTCAGGATCAACCTTGCCATCATAAAATGAAAACATAGGTGCAATAAAACCAGTTGGCAAAGGATGTAAAGATATATCAAGTGAAATAGGGTTATTCAACACACCTTGTGCATCAATACCATGAGGTTAATTTAAATCATTTTGTTCAATTTTTGTAACATTGTCCTCCAAGTTATTTATACCATGAAGGATCATTTAAACTATGGACCCATTAGGATTTAGATTAGTAAGTTGATTAGTCACAAAAGGGGATGTAAACATGGTTTGAGTAGTATACTCTAGGCATTAAAATAGGTATCTAAAATGAAATAATATGTATTTCCCTATTATATGTAGCAAGGTTGATAGGCATAAAATTAGTTGTAGTACCTTCTAAGGATTCACCATCACTAGGTGAAGATGCCATAACTTTATCATGTTTATTGATTTCAACTTGTGTGACATATAAAAATGCATCAATTAAGATTTTGTTATTATTGAGATGAGTGATCAAGGACTCTTTGTCCTCCATTTTAAAATGGATTTTTACATTAATATTTTCCATTGATTCACAAATGAAAAGTTTAAAATTTGTAATAGAAAAATTAGAAAACCCTAGCTAACCTAGAGCTTGATGTTCAAATATTGAGTTTACCACATGTTTAAACCTAAAATGGTTATCTAACTTTGGGGTTAACTAGATTGTTATTAAATGGGTATATATAAATGAAATTACACAAGGTTGACAATCATATCTATAGCAAGCTAATGAGATACTATACTCAGATATATACATATGTTAAATTCATTAAACTAAGATAGTCTAAATATGGATAGTAAAACTAATCTATAAATAGATGTGATATATAAAATAAAGTACTTAGTTGGTTTTGATGCTATGGTAAGTCTAGATCTAGAATAAGTAAAAATAAAGTTGGAGAACAAGTTTGGAATATTTTTCAAATTCTGGATCTAACACTTTTAGATCTTTGGACACTAACATCATCTTGGGATGGTTATGTTGATGCTACTATCTGGGTTTGAAGTAAGTGCCGCATAAAAAATACTTGTTGAAATATGATGCAACCACTTGGATGATTTTGGGTTTGGATTTGCCTTCACTTTCATGCATTCTGATTTGGGTCATGGACTATCACTCCTTGTGAAATGTAAAAATCCTAGTTCTCAGTCTCCATAGTGACCTTGGAAAAAATGGGTTAATGGGTACATGGTGTCAAGCTAACCCAAAATACCCAATTGTTAAGGGGTGCTACTTACATAGCCAATAATCTAGAAGAGGGACTTAGAATCATGTATTTCTCCCCTACATGTTGGCTTGTGTGTGACTCATGCATTGTGTGGAAAGCAAGTACAATAATGACATAGCTTGTAACTTGGCCAATTGGACTCTTGGGTTGTTCCTTTAGTACTTTATACATGTAGATGTATTTTACCTATGCCTCATGTGGAAATAGGGAAGCTTTTCTTAATTGAATGCTCTTTGGTAAGAATACTTAGTATTGTTCCTATGTAGATAGGTGGTAGGTGAGGAATGACGGAGGGTTCATATTGTATTTATCAATCCTATCGTGAGATAACTTATATTAAAGTAGTTAGGCTTACCATTGGAATAAGTTTCATTTTAAAATTGGATGACTTTAGGCCATTGAAAACTTGTGTCACGTCAAGACAGTAATATCAATTCTATTGTTTGTCCAAGACATTAGTGTCCAGGGAGTATAAAAATAGGTAGAAGCTCAAAACTTATAGAGATATGAGATAAGTACCTTTTAAGCATTCTAGGAAAGATAAATTATTTGTGTCATTAATATATGATTGGTCAAACTAAGATATAGACCAAGGGGAATAAGATAAAATATATGTAAGACTTGTGGGATCAAGGATGGTGTAAGACTAATAGAAATAGCCAAGGTATATGTTTTCCATGTGTACAAGATTGAGGTGCTATATAATCATTAAATAATGTCTAAAAATAACAAAACCAAAAAAAAAGTAGGTACTTTGTACACATTTTACAATTATTGATCAACATATGGATTTAATCTACATAACTAGACATTGATATGATTTATAATATGGAAGTGTTAGTTCTATTTACAAATTTGGGATCAAAAATAAAGATATTGTGAGGATCTACTTTTAACATGTGTAGGTCTACTTTAAGTGTGTGTGGGTCCAATTTAGCTTAACACAGACCATTATGTTAGATAGTGATAACATGTTTATTAGCACTTTCTAGATTATATTTTGGTCCATGATGGATTCTAGCCTAGCGAAGTCTACCTCTTTTCATCCACAAAGATATGTAAAAATAGATGTGGTTGAGAATATGATTGTGCATCTTATTCTAATTTTTAACTCAATACATATACATACATGGGATGATAGTTTATCAAACATTCAAGATATTTATAATTTAGTGCTTCATTGATCCATATGCCATAGTCCTCATTAGGTATGTCTTGGGTCTTAACTGTTGGCCCCCTTTGATGTGGTATTACCTATCAAATTTAGAGAAGTGTCTCTCCATTATGAATAAGAATAATAAGATAGGGTCCCAAGATATGTTGAAGAAATATGAAAAATCCAACAATAGGAGCATGAAATCCTATATAAAAATTTCCATATGTACAAGAATTGTCATGACCAACATCAGGTCCCTCAGTAGTTTAGGTTGGTGATAAGGTATGACTGCATTTTCATAAAAATAATAAATGTAGATATCTTTGATATGAGCCCCTAAACATCATCAAGTAGTTGAGTGACAATGCCTTTGAGATAAACATGCCACCCTATCTTAACTTTTATCTAGTGTTTAATGTGAAATATATTTGGCTATACTTTCCACCTTTATTAAACACTTAAGATATCAATGAAGAATTAAAGGGCACAAAGCTAAATCTTGAATATTCAACACCATTCATTATTTATTAGGTCATATATTTAGTGGTAGAAGTTACCAAAATTAGTAAATTCTATTGTATCAAGTGATCATGGTAGGGAAAAATTCTCACTAGGGATAGTGGTTCGCTAGGATCCAAATTCACCAAAAAATCCCACATTTGGTTAAAGATGTAATATTATTGTAGATAATATTTACTAATTCATGGAGTAGTTGCACATTTACTTTATCTTCTTGTGTGTAGCTCAATATTCCCATATGTAGATGAATAGACTTCTTGGTAGGTGAAGAGATTTGTCAAATTTTGGTTTACGTTGTAATTTTTCCTTCTCTTTCAATTCAAATCATGAAATATAATTTCATTGTCATTCCATCAATAATATTTTCAGCGTGTCATTAGTCTCAGAGCAAGGATTTAATTTTTCATTTTTTCCTATCTCCTCTTTTTTAGCTGTATGGATCAACATATATTTTTTTCTTTCAAAAAAGCTTTGCATCTCTGTTATATTTGTAGTGTATCACTATGAAGATAAGACCTAGCTAATTATTGACAACGTATCATTGCTGAAAAGGTATTTGACTAGAGACTCAAAAGATTATAAGGTGCTTACATTCATTCTGAGGCATTTGCATTTATTCTGAGCCATTTCAATTTATTCTAAGGCCTATGTAGCATATTGTCCAATGTGGCATATTCTTCCTAATTGTGACAAGTAGGATTATGTATGAAGAAGAATTGGCTGGAAAAGTATATTGAACAGAGGCTTACAGTCTGATGTTGGAACTATAAACAAGGTGTTTTTCATAGCATTTACTATGCCCTCAGATGAAGAGCTATGTTGGAAGGTAGATTTCCTATGTGGTGTTTGGGGTTATAGTTTTTTCATTTTTCAACATCAAAACTTGCATTCTTTTCCTATCTTCTTGGGTTGCATGGAGACAAATTTAGCTATGTGGGAGACGTGTGGAGTCATCCAAGAGTGATGGAAAGTTTTCTTGAGTTGGAGAGCTGTATAATTTTATTTTATTCAAATATTATAAATTCATATAAAGATAAATAAGGAGAGGAGGTATATAATTTTTTATGCCTGTTATTTTCAAAAAAGTAAATTTTAGTATTTAAATGTTTTATTCAAATTTAAATGTTTCAATTTGAAAACATTTAAAAATTTTGAGAAAATTTTCATTAAAATTTCCTTAAGAAAAATACTCTATGAAAAATTGGCAAACAACAACAAATTTTGGCAAATTCAAGGAGAAATAAAGGGATCTACTATTTTTACCCACTCGTGTATATCGAAATATGTAAATCTGAAAATCAATAAAAACCAAGTATATTGATGTATGAGGTTTCATTTTTAACCCAGTTTTAATGACAAAGTGAATCCTTTTTAGTACTTTTGTGTATATAGAAAAGGGGACCATTTTCGAGTGATAAGGAACCAATTGGGGTTAAATAAAAACTCAAAACCATGCATTACATCAAATCCATTGTTAGCACTACCTTGACTGGAAAAGGCAATTGGATAGAATGGCCTCAACAAGTGGAAATCAAACTCATCTTCAATGATCTATTATTAAATATTTGTGATGGGGCAACACAACTAGCTGAACCAACGAGGAATGTAAAGGACATTCAAGCATGGAAGTAGGAAAACTATAAGGTTTTGGACTTGATGAGAGAATCATTAGATGGAGATGTGTTTTGTCATATACAAGGGTGAGATACACCATGGTAATCATATCATAAACCGAAGGACCTATATGACTCCCATTCAGAGTTGGAATTCATGTAGTTGTAGTTGAAACTGGTCAGCCTAGAGTTGAAAGATGGTGATGTGATGAGATTGGCTTCACAGATTCGTGATATCAAACATAATTTTGAAGCAATAGGTGTAAAAATTGAAAAATACATGACCACATTCATAAAATCCCTTCTTCCCAACTATTCAACCTATTTGGAGTCTCTACAAGCAAGCAATTAGTTGAAGACACTCACATTTGACTAGTTGATTGAAAAGACGACAGCATGAGAAAAAGCATTTGGAAGTAAAATAGAAACCAAAATAGGTGAAAGTGTGTGATATGTTAAAAAAAAATATTCCAAACCATCAAACAAGGCCATGTCTTCCAAAAATGAAGGCAATAACAAACATAAGAACAAGTACAAGGGAAAAGGTGGAGAAAATGAAAATCATGGTGGTCAAGATAAAAAAACAAAATGATAAATAGAACCTTTATCGTGAACGGTGTGATATAAAAGGTATGCATGAAACTCATGAATGCAAGACTCCATGGGAGAAAATTGAAGCATTTCATAAAGAGATAAATTAAGAAAAATAGTCAAAAGAGTCTAACTCAGCCTAATTCACTAGTGAATGTGTGTTTTCTAGTACAAATGATGAAGCAAACACTGTCTCAATTAGTTTCTCATGGTTTGATGCTTGGGTTATTGATATTGGGGCCACTCAACATGACTTTCTGAAAATACTTGTTTGAGGAGTAAAATGAAAAAACTTGTGGCTTAGTATACCTCATAGATAGATCAAGTCTGTAACCACAGGTAAGAGGTACAATTCGAATCAAGTGTCTAGGGCTTCCAGACTACAAACTTGCGAATGTTCTCTACCTTCCTCAACTGAAACAAAACTTGTTGTCCCTAGTGCTCATAAGGCAACAAGGGCATTCCACTATGTTGGATAATGGGGATGTCATAATCAGGGGAAAAAGTGAAAATACAATCATCTTTACTGAATTGAGGAAGGGAAACTACTCAAAAACCAAAGGGTAAGAAATCAAATTCAAGGAGTTATTCTTATTTTTTGGAATACAAAATGTCTCCAAACATGTTGTGGCATGCTCTATTTGGGCACACTCACTATAAAAACATTCATGTATTTCAAAAGAATGGTGTTTTTGTCATGCCTACATTGCCCACAAAATCAGATGAGAAGTATGAAGCCTACATCTTGGCTAGACACATAAGAGACCAATTTTTGAAGTCATAGTGGAAAGTAGATAGAACATTGTAGTATAATCATTCAAAATTGTGTTCTCTTCCAATCCTCTCTGCTGGTGGTCATAAGTACTTCATTTTGTTCATTGATCATTAAAACAAGATGACATGGATATACTTTCTACAAAATAAATCAGAAGCCTTCGATACTTTCAAAAAGTTTCAAACAATGATTGAAAATGAAGCACAAACCCACATCAAGACACTCAGGATAGATAATGGTGGTGAATTCACATCAACAAAGTTTGAGTCATATCTTGAGCAAGATAGGATCAAATACCATCTCACAGTTCCTCACACTCCATAATAAAGTGGAGTAGTAGAAATAATGAATATAACTGTGATGAATATGGTTCGTGCAATATTGTATTTCAAAGGGGTAAATTTACACTTTTGGACCAAAGTAGCTAAAATAGTAGTACACCTTCACAATAGATCACCATCAATATCTCTTGAATCAAATAATCTATATGAGATGTGGTGTGGTCACTTACCTTCTATGTGACATCTTTGGATTTTTATATCCACTTTTTAAGCATTGATTTCAAAGGAGAAGAGAAACAAATTGGACCACAAGAGTAAAAAAATGCATCCATTTGGGATATTCTGATTCTTCTAAGGCATTTAGGCTATATGATGAGAAAGAGAAGAAGTGTTTTGTCATAAAAGAGCGTATTGATCAGCATTTGAGTCAACTAGATGAATGTGCAAAGTTTGATGTCTACAAAGAGAGTGATTTGAATGTTCTAGACTATGAGTTGGGGACATAGAGTTGGGAATCTATTTATTTTATAGTCTTCTATACATGAGCTTAAAACTCCCCTTGAAGGAGAAAAGTGAAGCTCCATTAGACATTAAATAGGGGCTAGTAGAATAGAGGGTAGATTGTGAAGGAACTTTAGAGGATGAACCCAAAGCACCTACAACATAGAAAAATATGCCTAAGTGGGCCACTCAAACACTGAAAGATGTGAGGCCTAATGAAGTTAGGAAAATAGGCACTTGAAGTGCACATGCAACCTCATCTCAACTAGACAAGTCTATTGATGAAATTTAGGACATGATTGGAAAACTCACATTGGATGATTCTCAACAGGAACTCAATGTTACATTTGATTTAGAACTCTTTACTGCTGCCCTTGGGCAACACATTGAGATGACCAAAAACAAAGTTGGGCTTAAAGAAAACAATATCACGACGAATCACATTGACAACAGTTTGTTGGTCCCTTTGATCCACAAGGATATAAATGTTTGCAAGAAATCCAAGCCTCAAAAAGGAGTCTCTAACACATTCCCGGCTAACCCTTGGTATGATGAAGAATGCAAAGCAACAAAAAGATCATACAAAGAGAGCGAGCCAAACAAAGAAAACAAGAAAAAATATGTGAAATTGCTAAAAGCCAAGAAAGAAAAATTTGTTATACTAAGAAGGAAGGAGCTAATAGAGTTAGGTAAGCACAATCCCAAAGGTTTTTGGAGGGAGCTACAACAAGAGAATAAATATACATAAAATAATATCACAAAATTTCAATGGTTTATGAGCGTGAACATGAGGAAACTCTCCCTCCCAGTGTTAGCACGTCAATTGAGCTCTTCTCAGATGAGGAGATCAAATAGGGTATAAAGAAATTAGCAAATGGTAAAGCACAAGACATTGATGGGCTGCAAGCTGAATTCTTAAAATGGGGCGTTGAACACCTTGTTCTGCACATCAAAAGAATTTTTAATGAAGTCACGCAATGGGAATTTCTAGTGGAGTGGACGAATAGTGTCGTTATCCCTCTCTTCAAGAGTGGAGATATCAATAATCCCTCTAACTATCGTACTATCATGGTCAACCCTCTTCTTGGAAAATTATTTGGGAGCCTGATCGAACGTAGAATCAGTAGTTGGGCAGAAAAAGAAGGGAAAAGAGCAGAGGGACATGCTGGTTTTAGACCAAAACACTCTACCATTGATCATTGTATTACTCTTAGGCATTTGATTGAAAAATCTTGGAACACCCAAGGTGGGGAAGCTTACTGTTGTTTTGTGGATTTTAAAAAAGCTTTTGACATAGTACCCAGAGACAAACTCTAGAAAAGGATGGAAGAACTAGGAGTTCACGATGAGTATAAAGCAACTATCCACAAACTCTATGAGCGTGTTAGAGAAAAAATTAGAACTAGAGAAGGCATGTCTGAATGCTTTGGCAGTAACATAGGGGTCAAGCAGGGGTGCCCACTCTCCCCCACTTTGTTTGGCCTTTACATTGACAAACTTAAGGAATGGATAAATAAAATTGAAGGAGGTGGCATTCAGTTGACCAGTGTTTTAGTAAAGCTACTTTTATATGTAGATGATCTTATTCTTATAGCAAAAACCGCCCATGGTTTGAGGGATCATTTGAAGGCTTTAGAGCTATTTTGCCAAGATTTCGGGATGTAAGTGAACATTAGCAAGACTAAAGTCATGATCTTCTCTCTAAAAAGGAAACAACAACAACAAACTAATTTTATGTTCGAAGCTAGCCCATTGGAAATCGTCGAAGAATACAAGTATCTTGGTATTGTTTTTCATAACAGACTCAGTTGGGAAACTTGTAGGGCAAAAAGGATTCAAGGAGGGTGGAGAGATTCTTACCTTCTCCAGAACAGATGTAGAAAAGTAGAACTTTGGGACTGGAAAACCAAGAAAACCCTTTTTGGTTTGCTGGTCACACCGGTTGTCCTCTACGGGTGTGAGGTTTGGGGAAGCAGCATGTCAAATCACAGATGGAGACAGTTGGAAATAATTCAAAAATATCTTATCACTAGTAGTCTTAAAGTTAAAGTAACTGTTCCATATGAGATCCTCCTGGCGGAAGCCGGTACTTTCCTAATGGAAGCTGTGGCGATTTCATAGGTACTAAGCTACATAAAAAAGGTTGAAAACATGGGGAATCACCGGTGGCCCAAAATGGTGGTGAACAAGGTGATAGATTGGAGGAAGAAGACGTGGATGAAGCAAAACATCAAGTGGCTGGGTAAATGGAACATTAAGTTACATGAGTGCCCTAACTTCAAAGAGGAAATAAAAAAGTTTGTATTAGAAAAATTCAGGACTGCCATGTGGACAAATTAGACTGGACATAAAAAAATGGATTATATCAAAGAGTTTAATCCCACTTGGGAGCACGGGGATAAAGCATACCTAAGTGCTGAACTTAAAGGTAATGCTAGGATCCTAATGGCACAATTGAGGACCAGTTCACACCATCTTAGGTGTGAAATGGGAAGATGGATAGTTCCCAAGGAAAGATGGGAAGATAGAACTTGCATTTTTTGCAATGATAAGAGTAGTTGAAACTGAACAACACTTCATTAGGGAGTGTGATGCGTACAAGGATTTTCATATGCAGCAGGATAACAGTGTGAATGTGGGCAGTTGTAGTGAATTATTTGAGGAGGAAAGGCTACACAACATAGCGTGGCTGTTGGTAAAGATTCATAGGAGGCGAGATGACTTCGAAAAGAATATGAAGAATCTCTAATGATCTTGACACTTGGTCCCATAGACTATTTGGTCTCGTGGACGTCATTAAAACTCATTTCATTTCATTTCATTTCAATATAAATTCACCTCAAAATTCATTTCGTTGCTTGTTTTAGGAATAAAATGGATATCGAATGAGGAAAAGGCAGCAATCAGAAAAAGATTAAAAAGGAAGCGAGTTATATATTTTAAATGTTATTATTTGAAAAACTAAATATTATTTAATAACATAATAAAATATTATGATATGATTAAATATATTTATATTATATTATTATTTTTAATATAATTTTATTTATATATATATAAATTAATATTATATATTATATAATAAAAAATTATATATATAATATATTTTAATATATAATATAGTATACAATATTAAAATATAGGTTAAAATTTAATATTAAAATATTTAATATAATAAAATGTATAGAAACAATAAAATATATGAAAACATAAAATAATATAATATAACATAAAATATAAATAAATTATATAACACCACGTTTAGGGTTCAAACCTCTCGAAGCAACATTTTTTCCCAACAACGTTAACGTTATTGCCATATCAACTTATGTTCTTTTCTTTTCTTTAACTCAATGCAAGAGCAACACCGCCACCATTATTTTTTATCTTAGTTGATTCAACTTAGGTGGAACCGCATTCCATTTCAGTCAAGGATTTCAATTCACTTAGAAAGCCCCTCTACGCTTTCAACAGAGTACAAATATGTGTTTATCTCCATGTTTGGACATGACATATATAATATATATGTATTGTGGTTGTGGTTCTTTCTGGGAGTGTGAGTTGCTTCACGTTTGTTTCTTGTGTTTAACAATTATATTGTGAAAGTGAATTTCTCTGATTTCATCACGAGTTTCACTATACATTGACCAACACATATTTGATTTTACATTATTGTTAATTGATGGGAATGGTAGCGGGAGACCCACAATTGGTTAGTATAATTTATGATTGGTTTTGGGGGCTCTACTTGGGAATCAAATGGCAGGGTTAAAATCTTCAAAAGAGGAGACAAATGATAACATTTACTATCATTTTGATAAGTTATGGACTGTCTCTTTCATCCTTCCAATTGGTGGTTGTGGGTTATTTTATTGGGATCTTCACAATCATGTTTGGCCTTTTCTTATTGATCTAATCAATCTTCCATTAACCTTTAGTTAGGATACATTAGAATTTTAGAAGAATTTTGTTTTGGTTGAAATATTTATTCTTATTTAAATTTTTTTATTTTGGAATTAAAATTTTGCTAATTATTATCATTGTTAATTTTTGTTACATAGATTTACATAATTTGAATGCTCATTTCTTTTAAAATATAAATACTTAATAAATTTTTCTTTGTAACATTTTTTATTAGCCAATTAACAATGACAAAATTGATATTGGGTCAAACAAAAAAAAACAACAAATATTATATGAGCAACTCAATAGTTGTGAAACCATTACTATTTATATGATTTATACATTATATAAAATAATATTTATATATATCATATTAATACATATTAAATATAATCACAAAACAAAAAAAATAGAATTCCTTCAACTTTCTTTACACCTTCGAAGCAATTGCTAGTTATAACCCTGCATACACCATTCATTGGATGAAGTCTCTAATTAATTAAAACCAATTAAATGATTATTGAGGCCCTACATTGAATGAAGAGTCTAATTAATTTGAAAAAGAATTATCAGGTGAAAATCCTTAACATTGACATGTTTTATTCATATGTTAAAGTTAGATTTCTCCATCAAATATTCTAAATACAATTATTAATAATATTTGGAAAGTAATGTTATATGAGAAAAGATGTTTGCTTCCATATGATCAATTATCACACTTATCATTTATCAGAGTGATTATTTATTGATTTTTTTTTATTTTTTTATAAAAAGGGTAAAAACTTTATTGAAAATTAGAAAAAAGTATTACAAAACAGCAAAGGGCCAGGGCCCCAGGAACTCAAATGAACTAGTCAAACCAAACTTGAAACACCATTATCTTTCACCAATGTCATTCTCATCCTCAACTAGAATCCTCTCCAAGTCATGTCAGAGCTCATGGGGAACCTGCTCCCACTCATCAATCTTCCATCCATCTAACTCCTCAGAGGCCCACTTAGCCAAACAGTCTGTTGCCCTATTCCACTCCCTTGGGATATGGACAAAGGACACCATTTCCATCAAAGAACTCATCTGCAAAATCTGTTGCACTATCATTGCCACCTGCCAGCTAATGTCAAATACCTTTTGTTTATTCAACACGTTAATCAAAACCTATGAGTCAGACTCACAAATAACATTTCGCTATCCCAAAGCATAAGCCCTCTCTAAAGCGTAGAGAATCGCCAAACCTTCCATAAGGTTGTTAGTCTGTAGTCCTTCATGAACAGAAAAGAAAAAAACCACCGATCCAAAAAAGTCCCTACCAGGCCCACCAATGCCAGTAGGGCCAGGATTTCCTCTTGAAGAGCCATCAGTATTGAGCTTCAGAATGCTAGCTGGAGGGGGTAGCCAACTCCCCCCCTTTGAGCTTTCTTATTCAGCCACCTTCCTCTCCTAACACAAGTAGAAGTTGGAGACAACCGTTGAATACCCAATCTATCCACTAACTCAGCATCCTCTTTTGCCAAAGGGAACACCACCTCACACTTAACTTCCACTGTCTCCCGAATCATGCCCATAATTTTGTGCCAAACTTGTTGAATCAACAACTTCTCTCCTCGAAATATTCTTCAATTTTCTTCCAACCAAATCTACCAGAGTATGAAAGAAGGCCCAACATACCACACATCTTGTAAGAAAGAGGCCATCGAAGGAGGCCTCCCCAGACTATTCCAAAAATCCTCTAGGGAGGACACATGAACACAAGGTCTTTTCCAAACCTCCCACCAAAAATTCCAAAGCTACCGAGTCACGGGACACAGGAAAAACAAGTGGGAGAAATCCTCCTCTCCACATCCACACCAAACACACATAGAAGGACCCTAAAAACCGCTCTTCCGAATATTATCCCATGTCAAGCATCTATTCCAAGCCAACGTCTAGATAAAGCAGTTACAATTTGGCCAAGAAAGCTTATTCCATGCTTTCTTCCACCAGTGAACCTCCACCCCATCTAGCTGTTGAGATAACAAAACTTGATATCCAGAAGCAACAATATATACACCCTTAGGATTAGGAGACCAAGAAAGTACATCCCTTTCCTGGAGGGAACTACAATGCCTATGAGAAAGGATACTATGAAGCTCAGTACACTCCTCCATACCAACAATAGGCCACTCCTCAGGTTTCTTCCATCTCACCACTACCATCTGTCCATGAGAAGAAAAGGACTTGAAGTCACTCACCCTTGACCATACTACTTCAAAGAACCTCTGGCACAGAATTACCAAATTAGGGAACTAAGACACAATGGGAGGAAAACCATCCCAAGAATCAGACCAAAAGTGAGCTTTAGTCCCTCTTTTACAAATCTAAAATAAACCCCCCTTAATTAGAGTAGTGCCTTTCTTAAGTGTACTCCAGATCACCAAGCCTTTCCCCACTAGGGGATAACAAGGAATATCAATTTGAGGGATCCCTGAGAAGTATTTATGTGTTAATACCCTGGCCCAGATCCCATCCTACTCCACACACCATTGTCAATACAATTTAGCAGCCAATGCCATCCCTGATAGTGTCGACTACCTTAAACCAAGGCCGCCAAGCCGTTTTAGTCTACAAACAATGTCCCATCTGACAAGGCTCTATTTAGAGGACACTAAGCTACCAACCCATAAAAATTATCTTGCTAAGGAATCCAACTCCTTAACAAAGCCCATAGGAGCCACCTGAATCATACATCTATAAATGGGGAGAGCCTGCACCACAGATTTGAGCAGTTGAACATGACCGGTGAAGGACAACCAACGATGGGTCCAATGATTAAATTTCACACAAAATTTATCCAACATATTCTGCCAAGACTCCCTGGGAAGTCTTCCAACAAAGATGGGAATACCAAGATAGGTCAAAGGGAGCACCCCAATCTGGAATCTCAAGATATGAGCCATTCTCCTCTGAATAGAACCTGGAGTATTGAAGAAAAAGATGGAAGAGTTATCTTCATTAATCAATTGGCCTAAAGCTACAAAGTAAACATCCAACACCTTGCATATATTCAAAGCTTCCCTAATTGTAGCCATACCCATCAAAGCAATGTCATCCACAAACTGCAAGTGGGATTGTGAAGGTAGACCACCTCCCCACCCCCACCCTTGAATAAAACCTAACTCCACATTCCTTTTTATCAAGTGTCCCAGATCCTCAACAAGAAGAAGAAACAAGGAGAGAGGGGGTCTCCTTGCTGTAGACCTCGACAGGCACAAAAAAGCTTAGAGTGCTCACCATTTATTAATACAGAGAAGGATACCGAAGTAACACAACTCATAACCCAATAAATCTAATCATCCCCAAAACCAAAAGCATCTAGGACCTTCCAGAAGAAGGACCATCGAACACGATCATAAGCCTTAGACATGTCAAGCTTGATGAACATTGCCTTATCTTTGGAGCTAGCCATAGAGTGAATGGTTTCAGTTGTAATAATAATCCCATCCAAAATCTGATGTCTCGCCACAAAACCACTCTGTTCTTTAGAAATCAACACTTTAAGCCACTTTTTCAACCTATCAACAATCAACTTAGAGATAATTTTATAAATCACATTGCAAAGAGAGATAGGCTGAAATTGACTTAACCTATCCGCCCCCTCACACTTTGGGCTGAGAGAAAGGAAGGTAGAATTCAAGGCCCGTAGCATCTGTTTATTCTTATGAGACTCTTGAACAATTTCCAACAAGTCCAACTTGATAATCTCCCAAAATTCTTGAAAGAACTCAATCAGGAAACCATCAGGGCTAGGAGCTTTCCCCCTCTTCATTTGAAACACAATCCCCTCTAGCTCCTCAATTGTGATATTACTCATAAGCTGTTCATTCATCTCCCTAGAAACCAAAGAAGGGATACAAGAAAGAACCTGAGCTTCCTCATCAGAACCCCCTTGCGAGTCTTCTCTGAATAATGAAGCAAAATATTGCTTAGTTTCCTGTGTAATTTCATGGAAAGAAGAAAGAGTTTCACCCCTATCATTCACAAGAGCAGAAATAGAATTACCATGTCTCCTGGCTTTCATCGAGTTGAAGAAAAAATTAGTATTTTTATCCCCTTCCTAAAGCCGCTCAATTCGAGCCTTTTGTTTCCAAAATACCTCCTCTCATAGCTCACACTCTTCCAGTGCTTTCAAAGCCCTAGTCTCTTCCCGTAGCAAGTCCTCATTCATTCCGTCATCTCTGATCAACCTCATAATACCATCCAACTCATCTTGGGCAGCAATCTTCTCATAGAAAATGTTTCCAAAGCACTGACAATTCCAATGTTTACGCTGATACTTGAAAAATTGAAGTAACTTAGCAAAAGTATACATTGATGTACCATAAGTAGGTCTATCATACCTCCACCACTCAACAATATAGTCATTGGGAGAGGAGTCATGCAACCACATTAGCTGGAACTTGAAAGTAGGAGATCGAGGTACTCGAGCTGAAGAAATAGCCAGCTTGATAGGCCAATGATCTGAACCCCTCCAATCCAAAATTTCTGATCTAGGACACCACAGCCCACCGACCAAATAGAAAAACACTAGAAATCGGTCAAGTCATTCTGCAATGCAGTTATTCCCAATCCTCTGATTGTTCTAAGTAAACTGGCTATTAATGGGCTTAATATCCACAAGATTTAACACTGAGATATTATCCTAAATTAGTATCATAGAAGGCTCCAGCCTCGCAATACCACCCCTCTTCTCAGCCAACTCAGAAATAGCATTGAAGTCTCCAGCCATTATCCACAGATGGAAAGGAGCCATGCTTCTGACAAACTGGATATGGGACCACAAAAGTTGTTTGCCTTGAAGATCAATAAGTGCATAGATATTGGAGAAGATAATCGACTCCCTAGTCTCAACACAAGATGCAATCATAGAGATAGAAGACTACAAGGATAACCACCAAAGATGGTGGATCTTCCAAGGATTCCATAAACAAGCCACTCCCCCTGCAGACCCTTGAGCACCAATACACTGGCACTCTCCACCCCCCCCCCCCCCCCAAAGCTTAGGCACTACACCAAACATACTCTCCATTGATACCTTAGTGTCCTATAGGAAAAGAACATTAGGAGATTGACCTCTAACCAGATCTCGATTAGCTTTTTGTTTAGGGCCACTGTTTAAGCCCCTTACATTCCAGGATAAAATGATCATTTCAAGGGGGTCAAAAAATGAGAATCAAGAGTCTTAACAGACCCTGACTCAACCAAAGTTTCCCCTATTAATTTAATCTTTTCCAAATCTTTTTTTCTACCAAGCTTGGAAGACTTCTCCCCTACTCCTTTTTTTAGCTCCTTTTGAAGAAGACCCAAATGAGAAGAAAAAGACTTATCAATCTTCACCCCCTTAGTACCTGTATTTGAGACAAGAGGAGATCCATCCTCCCCACCCTTCTTCCTTATTACTATAGGAGCTGATTCCCCGTAAACTTCCATTTAAACATTAGTGTCCATTTTCAAAGCCCTAATAACCTACATACTGATGCAGGAGCATCTACAATAGTTCAAATTCTAGTGTGAAAATTCAAATTTTGGTTTTCCCTCCAAATTGTGAGATTTCAAAATTTCACCTTCAAAGTAAATGTAATTATCAAAAAGTGAAAGTAAAAAGGTGAAAAGTGATTGTTATATTGTTGAGGAAATAAAAGGGAAATGGTTGAAACTATTTTCAACCTTAGTAAATTGTTAAAACTTAAAAACAGTCTTTTGTTGCCTTAAGCCCAATTTGGGCATAGAAGTTGGAAGAGAGATTCTTGAAAAGAAAGAAAAACAAAGAAGAATTCATTAAGAGGAGAGAGGAAAAAGAAGAGAAGAGAGGATGAGAGGGGTGTAGAAGTGGAGAAGGACAAAGAGGAAAAGTCCTCTCCTTCAAAGGAAAGAAGAAAGAATGAAGGATAGAGAGGAGAGTTAGTGAGGGAGGACCTCACTCAAGAGATGATAAGGTTAAGGAAAAAGGAGCAAATTTGATGTGAATAATGTGTGAAGGAATAGACAAGGCATTGGAAGCCATGGAACATTTGATATTGAACTGTAAGTTTCTTATTTGATCTATGAAATAATGAATGTTTTGCTTCATGTGATTATGTTATGGTCTCTTTATGAAATTCTGGTGACAGGCCTGTGTGTGTATATGTGAATGTGTATGAATGATGGTTTTCTATAGAGAATTGAGGAAATTACATGTAACCTAGTTATTTTTCATGTTTATAATGAGTTTAAACTGATATTCTATGAACAATAGGTCTTAAAATTACTTTAAATGTATAAGAAGCCCAAACAGGCCTAAACTAGATATTCAGGAATTTAAAAATACAGCTCATTGTCTAAGGTAAAATCCACATGAAAATGTTTGGATGGAGTTGAAAAATGACATGGAAATAGGTCTATAAGGCAAGTAGAAACCCAAGAAAAGAAGAAACAGGTTTAGAAACCTCTCTGGATATCCAAAAACTCCAATTGTTGGTTCTCGGGTCTGTGTATGACAGAATACAGGAAAAGTCAAGAGATTTGCAAGTTTTGCATAGAAAATGGATTGATCAGGTTATATTTGATATAGCATATGAACGGGGAAGTCATTTATAGGTTGAAATGTTTGTATATCCTCTTGAGAGCCTATTGATTCTTGAAATAGAGGAGAAAACTAAGAAACCTGTTGACTGTTATAAAAATACAGTCAAAGACACTAAATTGTTAAGCAAAGGAAGGTACAGAGGGTTGAGATGAATTGGATGGTTATTGGAGAAGGTGTAGGGGGTTAAAACAGACCCTATAAAAGTGATTATAACCCTTGAAACTGTCTAGAACACTCCCAGCAAAAATAATAAGCTCTCGGCCTGTGATTGTCATGGGAAAATTCTGAATTAGGTTCAAACCCTCAAAATGAGTTTTAAAGCTTGAAAACTCTTGAAACTTTGTAATTTGACCCTTGATGATGTTAGAAAACTTTTGGAAGTGATTCCAAGGTGCCACAGTATGGAGAAGTATGGAAAAGAACAATTGCCAAGTGAGACCTAGGTGCATGTGAAGGGAAGAGTGTAGGCCAATAGAGGAAAAGTGGATTTTTCCAAAAAAGTGCCCTAAAAAATGATTGATTTACCTATAAGAAGATAATGGGTATCTGGAATGATTCTTGGTTTGAATAGAAAGTCCATACTTCACTCTGTACAAGGTGTTTTGCATTCAAGGAGGGCTAATTAGAACAGGGCATAAAGAAGAAAGTATAATTTTTTACAAAGTAACCTAAAGAGATTTTTCATTATGTTATATAAGGGCTTAATGGGTATCCATAAATGGTTTTAATTTCATTATTGAGTTAACTGACAAAGAGTTATGGCCAATAAATAGGGAAAACAGGGCTACAAGGAATGCTTGAACTAATAGGCCTATAATTTGAAGTTAGCTCAAAATATGATGGTTTCAGAGCTGTGTAAGATCAGTTTTCATCATTTGGTATCAGAGCTTGAAGCTATTGGGAATTGGCAATTTGTTGATGGCTATGATTTCTAATGAGTTGTTACAGGGTTTGGCAAGAGGATCAACAGGACAAGCATTAGGAGACCCTGGGGAGAAAAGGTATGAATAATTGTGCTATTTGATTTAAGTTATTGTGTTGAGAAGCAATCAATTGAATAAGTTGCAGGTTCAAGGTAGCCAAGCCATTAAGGCTTAAGAAGAGAAGAAGCCAAGGAAGGCTTAGTGAAGAAGATCCAAGAAGAAGCTTGGATAGTTTGCCAAAAGACTAAGGTGAAATAGACTTAGGTGAGGTAAAGGATGAATTTTGAAGAGAATCTTAGAGAAACTCAAAAGTAAGGGAGCAAGTGAATGCTCAAGAGGAAGATCCAAAGCAAGGTAAGCTTGGATTTGTGATTTGTATTTGATGAAGTGTTGTATAATAGTTGCTACAGGATTGAGAGAAAAGGATGCAAAAGGCCTAGGTGAGATCAAGGAGATTGTCAACAAACCAGTCAAGGAGAAAGGCTTGGGTGAGACAAGGGATCAAAAAACCAAGGTGGAAAAGACTTGGGTGAAGATCTCAAAAATGGAAGTGTTGTTGAAGGCACTATAGAGCAGCAAGGTACATGAGGGCACCAAGAAGAAAGCAAGCATCAAAGGTATGAACAGTTTTGTAATTGATAAAGAAATTGCTAATTTGAAGAGAGAGTTAGCTACAATTAAAGATGAATATGAGTCTTGGATGCAGATGGATAGTCAAGCATGGGTATGGCCAATGAGGAGGAAGATGAAGTGGCCAATAGATCTCCTAGTGAAAAGGAGAAGAAGGCAAAAGAAGATTGCCATGAAGAGAGAATCCCATAGAGGCTTGAAGAAGATAAGTAGGTTGCCCAGTGAGCAGCAAAAAGAAGAAGTTGTGAAGAAGGTTCTCATTGTGGAGGACAAGAGAGGAGAAGAAAGAAAAAAGGAAGTGCCAGGAAGAGCACTTGAGAAGATGAGAGTGTTGATGAAGAGAGCACTCATAGGGACCTTGTGGTCTCTTGTTTTTATTTCTAATATTGTCTTTGACTGGGTAATTGCAGGTATGAGCAGCCTTATGAAGGTCAAGAGAAAGACCTTGAAGAGTGAAGAGATTGATGCAAGAGAAGACACCAAATGCACAAGTGAATGTGTAAGAGGAGAGAGAAGTAAGTTTGCTGCTGTTGATAAGGAAGAAGAAGAGATGCATTGGTTAATGCATAAAGGTGTTGAAGAACCCATACAAGAAAGAGAAGAGGTAGAAGATGAAGCTGAATTCCATGATGCCATTGAAGGCCAAGAAGAAGAAAGAGAGCAGCCAAGCATAAAGGAAGAAGAAGGTACAAACAATTAAGAAGCTATGTAAGTCAAAGAACTAATGGAGCAGCCCGTTAAGGAGGAAAAGGAGAATCCAAAAGTTGATTTTTCTTATTCTTATAAGCATGAAACTGTTGATATGCATGTTAGAGAAGCAAAGAGAAAGGTAAAGTTTCCAATTAACCATGGATATGTGATGCATAAATGGTGGAAGAAGCAAACTCCCAAGCAAAAGGAAGTGCTGGTACAAAAGCATGGATGCAGGATGCCTAAATGGCTTGTGAAGTCAAATGATAAGAAGAAGAATCAGATGTGGGTGCCTAAGAAGGCAAAGAGAAAAGAGAGGATTGAACGTGATTTCGGCAGCCAAGAGAATGAAGGTAAGAAATAAAACTTCTCAAAGAATAATGAGGAAGAGTATAAGGACACAAAGATGAAAGGTAAATCAATTGCTTGCAATGAATGGGATAATAATGTTTTTGAATCATTTAATGATCATTTTATGGAAAATGAGGTATAGAAAGTGGCTATGTGGACTAATATGCAGCAAGAAGAGAATTCCAGGAGGATGGATGATGAGGAAATGGGAGAGTATGCAGCAAAGCAAACAAGATGGCTTCAAGCAGAGATTGAAGAAAGTAAGGAGACAGAAGGTAAGGACACTACAATTGTATTTGATAAGTATAATGATGTTGATGAAGAAGTTGGTTTATGTGAAGACAAGCTAAGAAAAGATGAGATAAGAGGTAAAAGGGCAAGTAATCCTTGTGTGTGATCAGCCCAAGTTTGATGAAGAGAATGGTGAGATAGATGAGAGCTCACTAAAGGAAGAGTTGAAGATGTTGGAGGAGTTGTTTGAAAACTCAAGAGAGATAAAAGAAGGTACAAGCCATGGTGAAGACACCATTGAAACAAGTGAAACAAGACAAGAGCAGAAGAGTGAAGAGGCAAAGGCAATTTTGGTCAAAGAGCAAGCATGTGAAGACAGCCAAGAGGCTTCATGGCCTAAATATTTTGATTCTAAGGTGGCTTTTGATGTTTTGTATGCAGGTATGAAGATTGCTGAAGTGAATGACATACATGAGCCATTGGAGAAGTGTTAGGGTGTGGAGCTAAAAGCTTCACCAAGGAGCATACTTAAACAGGTTCGGGTCTACACAGACGTCGGCGTCGGTCAGGAGCGATCGACGTTGGTTAGTAGCAGTTGCAGAGGCGCCGACGTCGGCGATATGGTCGACCGGCGACGGTCACAGGCGAACAGGCAGGAACCGACGTCGGTTACCTGCGTGTCCAGAAATCTATTTCCGTGGACAGCAGCGAGTGTTTGCATGATAAGTTTGAGTCATGGACTCACGCTTGCGTCTCTATTATTAGCAATATTATTTTTAGAGCCCTTGTTCAAGAGGCTTAACTGTTTGTTGTAAGAGCATGCTCAAGTTCCCTATTTCTATATGTAGGAAGATCTTCTTAGCTTAGTATTGAAGAATGTGTGTAGAACTGTAAGAGTAGAACATTGTGAATGTTTGAAGGACAGTACAGAGTTGCATCAATCCAGGTTGTTGGATTTGAGTGTACTTGAGAGTGAGCTCTTGAGGAATAGAGATCTAGTGAGAGATCTTGTGTGCATCTGAGAGAGGTGTGGAAGAATGAAGCTTCTTCATTGTATTCCTATTGTAAAGAGTTTCAATACAAGTTTTCAGGGTGTTTTCTTGTATATCTTGTTCTGTGCTATTTATCATTTCAGTTACTTATCTATCTGATTTATTTTCGCGTTTATTGCTTTCACAAGTGTAATCTATTGTTGGTTTGATCCCCCAACAAGTGGTATCAGAGCCTTGGTTACAGGTTACAAGTTACAGATTACAGGTTGCTCACAGGTGTTTCTGCAGGAATTTCTGTTTGAGTGGGAGAAGCAATGGCAGAAGAAAGTAAGTTGAGAATGGAAAAGTTCAATGGCAAGAACTACCAACATTGGAGAATGCAGATAGAGGACTATTTGTATCAGAAGGATCTCTACTTACCGTTAGGTGGGATAGCAAAGAAGCCCAAGGACATGGAGGATGAAGAATGGGAAGTTCTTGACAGAAAGGCTCTTGGGTCTATAAGACTGAGTCTGGCCTCCACTGTGATATGTAATTTGTCACAGGCAAAAACTACGGTAGAGTTGATGACCACGTTAGCAAATATGTATGAAAAACCCTCAGCTTCAAATAAGGTATATCCTATGAAGCAATTATTTAATTTGCATATGAATGAAGGTGGATCTGTTTCTACTCATCTGAATGATTTCAATGGAATTGTTAATCAGTTAAGTTCTGTCAATATTGTATTTGAAGATGAAATAAAAGCTCTTTTGATATTATGTTCTTTGCCTGAAAGCTGGCATGGCTTAATAATGGCAGTTTCTAATACTGCATCCGCATCAAATATTTTTAAAGTAGAGGATGTGGTTAGTGTTATCTTGAATGAGGAAATACGCAGGAAAAGCACAGAAGAGACATCTGGAAACGCTTTAAATTTTGAGAGCAGGGGAAGGCAAAAAGAAAAGAGCAAGAGGAGATCAAGATCTAAGTCTAAGGTGAGAGGAAGATCCAAATCCAGGAATGGCAGGAAGCCACAATGCTGGAACTGTGGAAAGATGGGGCACATAAGCAGAGATTGTTGGTCAAAGCCCAAGGAGGACAACCAACACGAAGGAAAGGAAGAAGCCAAGGTTGTAGGTATTGCACAGGATGCTTTAATTTTCTCTTTGCATAATAACATAGAATCTTGGGTATTAGATTTTGGTGCATCTTTCCATGCTACCCCTAACAGAGAGTATTTCAGTGACTATATCCATGGAGATTTTGGAATAGTGTACTTAGGGGATGACGAGCCTTGTAAGATTATTGGCAAAGGTAAAGTGCAGCTGAAGATGCAGAATGGCAACACATGGGTGTTGAGGGAAGTGATGCATGTTCCTAGTTTGAAGAGAAATTTGATTTCTGCAGGTAAGCTAGGTGATGAGGGTTGTACAGTAACTCTCACAGCAGATTCTTGGAAGGTGACCAAGGGTGCACTAGTTATGGCCAGAGGTAAGAGAGAAGGTACTATCTACTTGTGTAATTGTGTTACTAACAAATCTCCTTCAGTTTTATCTACTTCAGGTGTGGATTGTAAATTGTGGCACTCAAGGCTTGGCCACATGAGTGAGAAGGGGATGTCAATACTTAAGTCTAAAGGTATGCTTTCAGATTTGAAAAGTATGGATCTAGAGTTTTGTGAGCATTGTGTATTTGGAAAACAGAAAAGGGTTAGTTTTCTCAAGACTGGGTCTACTAAGAAAAGGCAGAAGTTGCAGCTTGTTCACACAGACGTGTGGGGACCGACTCAGGTAGCCTCTATTGGCGGATCACGGTACTATGTTACATTCATAGATGATGCCACAAGAAAGGTATGGATCTACTGTATTAAAAAGAAATCTGATGTTTTTGAGACTTTTAAGTTTTGGAAGGCTATGGTTGAGAATGAAACAGGCATAAAGTTAAAGTGCTTGAGATCTGATAATGGCGGTGAGTTCTGCAGTATTAAGTTCAAATTGTATTGTTATACACAAGGAATCCGTAGGCAAAGGACGGTTCCAAGGACACCTCAGCAGAATGGTATTGCTGAAAGGATGAACAGAACTATCATGGAGCGTGCAAGATGTATGAGATTGCATGCAGGGTTGCCCTTAGAGTTTTGGGCAGAAGCAGTTGACACCGCAATGTACCTGATTAACAGAGGACCCTCTACTGCGCTGGATGGTGGAATTCCAGA
This sequence comes from Torreya grandis, assembly GCA_037957365.1. NCBI lineage: Eukaryota > Viridiplantae > Streptophyta > Pinopsida > Cupressales > Taxaceae > Torreya > Torreya grandis. Next base: position 284,479 of record JARHVA010001263.1, on the reverse strand, counting down.
AGAGGCATGGATAGGTAAAAAGGTAGATCTCTCATATCTCAAAGTTTTTGGTAGTGAAGCCTTTGTGCATATAGATAAGGAAAATAGAAAGAAGCTTGATCCTAAGTCTATGAGGTGCACGTTTATAGGCTATGGCTCAGATGATTTTGGTTTCAGATTTTGGAATCTAGGAGCTAATAAGGTAATCAGGAGCCGTGATGTTGTTTTCAATGAAAGAGTGATGTACAGTGATCAGATAAGGAAGCTGGATCAATCTGGGCAGAGCAATAGTGAATTGGACGAAGTTATGGTCCAAAATGAGCTCGCGGGAAAAAGAAATAATCACTTGCAGGAAAACACAGAGACCGACGTCGGCAAGGCTGGAACCGGCGTTGGCAGCACAGAAACCGATGTCGGTCATACAGAGACTGACGTCGGCAGACCAGGCACCGAGGTCGGTCAGGAAGAACCGACGACGGCGAGTGACAGGTCTACAGGTGGCCGAGGTCGGTCACTGTCAAAAAATTTGGGTGGACAGATTGTTGAAAACAAGTCCAAGACACCCACCAGGAGGTCTGAAAGGTTAAGTAAGCCTCCACTTAGATATTCTCCTTCCTTATATTATTTATTGCTAACTGATGGTGGAGAACCAGAGAGTTTTGAAGAAGCATTACAGGTGGAGTCCAGGAGTAAGTGGGAGCGTGGCATGGTTGAGGAGATGGAGTCCTTAAGAGAGAACCAAACATGGGATTTGGTTGAGTTGCCAGCTGGTAAGAGAACACTGAAGAACAGATGGACCTACAGGCTGAAGGAAAGTGAGGATGGTCAGATGCGATATAAGGCCAGATTAGTGGTAAAAGGATTTGCACAAAAGCAAGGTATTGACTTTGGTGAAATTTTTTCTCTGGTTGTTAAGATGACTTCAATAAGGGTTGTATTGTCTTTGGTTGCTTTTGAGGATTTGCATCTCGAGCAGCTAGATGTTAAGACAACATTTCTTCATGGAGATTTGGATGAGGAAATTTATATGGAACAGCCAGAAGGTTTCGAGGTCAAGGGTAAGGAGAAGTTTGTGTGCAGGTTAAAGAAAAGCTTGTATGGCCTCAAGCAAGCTCCAAGGCAGTGGTACTTGAAATTTGACAGGTTTATGACTGAGCATGGCTACAGTAGGTGTCAATCGGACCATTGTGTGTATTTCAAGAGATTTGATAACGGTAGATATATTATTCTATTGTTGTATGTAGATGACATGTTGGTTGCAAGGTCTCACATGCAGGATATCTCTGAGCTTAAGGAGAAGTTAGCTCAAAAGTTTGCCATGAAGGATTTGGGAGCAGCTAAGAAGATCCTTGGCATGAGCATTAGGAGAGACATGAAAAATCACAGGTTGATATTGTCTCAAGAAGATTATGTGAACAAGGTGTTGGAGAGGTTTAATATGCAGGATGCAAAACCGGTAAGTACACCTATGGCTGGACATTTTAAGCTAAGCAAAGAACAATGTCCCAATTCACATGATGAGGTAGAGTACATGAGTACAGTTCCATATTCTTCCGCAGTAGGGAGTTTGATGTATGCAATGGTGTGTACTACACCAGATATTGCCCAAGCAGTGGGAGTAGTAAGTAAGTTTATGGCCAATCCAGGTAAGGAACATTGGAAAGCAGTTCAATGGATCCTTAGATATCTGAGAGGAACCAGCAGCAAGCATTTGTGCTATGGAGGTTCAGATACTTCTCTACATGGCTATGTAGATTCAGATATGGTAGGGGATTTGGATGGCAGGAGAAGCACCACAGGTTATGTTTTTACTGTAAGTGGAACAGCGGTTAGTTGGATATCTAAGTTGCAGAAGGTTGTAGCCTTGTCAACTACAGAAGCAGAGTATATTGCAGCTACAGAAGCTAGCAAGGAGATGATATGGATGACACGGTTCATGGAAGAGCTTGGAAGGGAGCATGGGAGTTGCAGATTGTACAGTGACAGTCAGAGCGCAATCCATTTGGCCAAGAACTCGGCCTTTCACTCTAGAACCAAGCACATACAGCTAAGGTACCACTTCATACAGCAGGTATTGGAAGATGGTGAGTTGAAGCTGGAGAAAATTCATACAGACAAGAATCCTGTTGATATGCTAACAAAGCCGGTTATGATGGAGAAGTTGAATCTTCATTCAACTTCTATTGGTCTTCATGATTGAGTTGAAGATGGAGGAGCTAGAAGATGATGCTGTACAGGTTGGTGCAGCTGGTTTATCTCCAAGTGGGAGATTGTTAGGGTGTGGAGCTAAAAGCTTCACCAAGGAGCATACTTAAACAGGTTCGGGTCTACACAGCTGCCGGCGTCGGTCAGGAGCGACCGACGTCGGTTAGTAGCAGTTGCAGAGGTGCCGATGTCAGCGATATGGTCGATCGGCGACGGTCACAGGCGAACAGGCAGGAACCGACGTCAGTTACCTGCGTGTCCAGAAATCTATTTCCGTGGACAGCAGCGAGTGTTTGCATGATAAGTTTGAGTCGTGGACTCACGCTTGCGTCTCTATTATTAGCAATATTATTTTTAGAGCCCTTGTTCAAGAGGCTTAACTGTTTGTTGTAAGAGCATGCTCAAGTTCCCTATTTCTATATGTAGGAAGATCTTCTTAGCTTAGTATTGAAGAATGTGTGTAGAACTGTAAGAGTAGAACATTGTGAATGTTTGAAGGACAGTACAGAGTTGCATCAATCCAGGTTGTTGGATTTGAGTGTACTTGAGAGTGAGCTCTTGAGGAATAGAGATCTAGTGAGAGATCTTGTGTGCATCTGAGAGAGGTGTGGAAGAACGAAGCTTCTTCATTGTATTCCTATTGTAAAGAGTTTCAATACAAGTTTTCAGGGTGTTTTCTTGTATATCTTGTTCTATGCTATTTATCATTTCAGTTACTTATCTATCTGATTTATTTCTGCGTTTATTGCTTTCACAAGTGTAATCTATTGTTGGTTTGATCCCCCAACAAGAAGCTCATGAAACAAGAAGAACAACAAGAAGATCTAGAAGACATGAATGAAGATGAAGAAGCATGGAAGTGGGAGATGACAACTGAGAAAGAAATGAGAAGGACATATCTAAAGAGGAAGAACAACAAAATGAAGAACAATGACTATCAAACACAAGCATTGGTATTGACAACAAGACCTTGAGATCCAGGTATACGAGTGAAGACTAAAGTAAGGAGGAAGCATCTCAATTGAACTAAGGTTCAAATATTTTCTAGAGGGAGAGTATGATGTAGGAGCATCTACAATAGTTCAAATTCTAGTGTGAAAATTCAAATTTTGGTTTTCCCTCCAAATTGTGAGATTTCAAATTTTCACCTTCAAGGTAAATGTAATTATCAAAAAGTGAAAGTAAAAAGGTGAAAAGTGATTGTTAGATTGTTGAGGAAATAAAGGGGAAATGGTTGAAACTATTTTCAACCTTAGTAAATTGTTAAAACTTAAAAACAGTCTTTTGTTGCCTTAAGCCCAATTTGGGCGTAGAAGTTGGAAGAGAGATTCTTGAAAAGAAAGAAAAACAAAGAAGAATTCATTAAGAGGAGAGAGGAAAAAGAAGAGAAGAGAGGATGAGAGGGGTGTAGAAGTGGAGAAAGACAGAGAGGAAAAGTCCTGTCCTTCAAAGGAAAGAAGAAAGAATGAAGGATAGAGAGGAGAGTTAGTGAGGGAGGACCTCACTCAAGAGATGATAAGGTTAAGGAAAAAGGAGCAAATTTGATGTGAAGAATGTGTGAAGGAATAGACAAGGCATTGGAAGCCATGGAACATTTGATATTGAACTTTAAGTTTCTTATTTGATCTATGAAATAATGAATGTTTTGCTTCATGTGATTATGTTATGGTCTCTTTATGAAATTCTGGTGACAGGCATGTGTGTGTATATGTGAATGTGTATGAATGATGGTTTTCTATAGAGCATTGAAGAAATTACATGTAACCTAGTTATTTTGCATGTTGAGAATGAGTTTAAACTGATATTATATGAACAAGAGGTCTTAAAAGTACTTTGAATGTATAAGAAGCCCAAACAGGTCTAAACTAGATATTCAGGAATTTAAAAATACAGCTCATTGTCTAAGGTAAAATCCACATGAAAATGTTTGGATGGAGTTGAAAAATGACATGGAAATAGGTATATAAGGCAATTAGAAGCCAAATAAAGGAAGAAACAGGTTTAGAGACCCCTCTAGATATCCAAAAACTCCAATTGTTGGTTCTCGGGTCTGTGTATGACAGAATACAAGAAAAGTCAAGAGATTTGCAAGTTTTGCATAGAAAATGGATTGATCAGGTTATATTTGATATATAATATGAATGGGGAATTCATTTATAGGTTGACATGTTTGTATATCCTCTTGAGAGCCTATTGATTCTCGAAATAGAGGAGAAAACTAAGAACCCTGTTGACTGTTATAAAAACACAGTCAAAAGACACTAAATTGTTAAGCAAAGGAAGGTACAGAGGGTTGATATGACTTGGATGGTTATTGGAGAAGGTGTAGGGGGTTAAAACAGACCATATAAAAGTGATTATAACCCTTGAAACTGTCTAGAACACTCCCAGAAAAAATAATAAGCTCTTAGCCTGTGACTGTCATGGGAAAATTCTGAATTAGGTTCAAACCCTCAAAATGAGTTTTAAAGCTTGAAAACTCTTGAAACTTTGTAATTTGACCCTTGATGATGTTATAAAACTGTTGGAAGTGATTCCAAGGTGCCATAGTATGGATAAGTACGGAAAAGAACAATTGCCAAGTGAGACCTAGGTGCATGTGAAGGGAAGAGTGTAGGCCAATAGAGGAAAAGTGGATTTTTCCAAAGAAGTGCCCTAAAAATGATTTATTCACCTGTAAGAAGATAATGGGTATCTATAATGATGCTTGGTTTGACTAGAAAGTCCATACTTCACTCTGTACAAGGTGTTTTGCATTCAAGGAGGGCTAATTAGAACAGGGCATAAAGAATAAAGTACAATTCCGTACAAAGTAACATAAGGATATTTTTTTGTATGTTATAAAAGGGATTAATGGGTATCCATAAATGGTTTTACTTTCATTATTGAGTTAATTTACAAAGAGTTATGGCCAATAAATAGGGAAAATAGGGCTACAAGGAATGCTTGAACTAATAGGCCTGTAATTTGAAGTTAGCTCAAAATATGATGGTTTCAGAGCTGTGTAAGATCAATTTTCATCACATACCCTGAGTCACTTCTGAGAAAAGGCCCTCATGTCTTGTACTTAGAGCATCCTGTTCTAGATTCATCAAACCTGGATTCACTTCCTACTGGCTGAGATCATCTAAGGCTTCAAATCTATTGAAAGAGTCTTCCTCCTACCTTTCCTTCAAAGTACTTTTTTAACCTCAATTACTATTTTGAGCCTTAACAATAATGAATCCATCAGCACCATCCACATCACCAGGAATGGGTTCCTTCCATTTTTCAACCCTAGGGGGGTTGTGGGGTAGTTGAGAAAGCTGGGGATCTATAGGTTTAGCCTTTGGGCATCTTCTCTACAAATGACCATATTCATGACAGAGTCGACACCAAAAAGGAAGAGTTTCATAATCCAACTGTTGCACCCAAGAGTAATATCCCTCACACATATCCATCAAATCTAGCAAAGGTTTACTTAAATCAATATCAACACATATACAAGCAAAAGTCATCATTTTTTTACCTTGATTTTGTTGTGAGGTACCCACTAGTTTTCCTAGAATCAAAGCCAATAGATGTAAAACATCCTCTCACCAACATTCCACAAGGAATCTTGGAAGACGGACCCACACTAGAACCTGATTCAGAAGCTCTTCAGCAAGATTGAAGCCCGCATGCCAAGGTTTCATAAATAGCCCAATCTGGTTATGAAAATAGGTTCCTCCTTCAAAGGCCTTGTTTCGGTTTGTCAAGCAATTAAATGAAACCATGAAAAAACTATTTGCTAAAAGTATTACCTCCATTTCTCCCTTGGGTATCCAAGTCTGTTGGGCCCACGATTCTAGAAATTGTAATGAAACCTGCATCCCCATAAACTTGCACAAAAAAGCATGTTTTGAATAATATTCAATATCCTCTACAATCATATATAGTGGGATAACCATTTTTGGCCTCACCTCACATTGTTCAAGACATCCATGGATCTTTGTAATCTGAGTACCACCAGACAATCCCGATCCAACCATTGTCGGTGCTGGTGAGAACAAGTTATTACCAAAAACCTTTGAAGCATGCGAAGTAGACTTTGCACCAACTATTGGTAAGCAATAATCCATCTTGGGACAAGCCCCTAAAGACTCCCCAATCGATGTTTCCATTCAACCACACTAAGGCAAGCAAATAGGGCTCCAAGAGAAGGAACCACCTCTAGGGTTTCACTGACCTAGCACCCAACACTGCCTTTTAACCATAGACCAGTACAACTAGGGACAACCCCCACCTACGACCTCCAATCAGCACAAAGAAACCCCCCCCATGCACATGGGCAAGGATGCAATAATAACAGAGAATTTTTGTTTTTTGTTTATGTTGCCACCGCAGCTCCAGCCCTCCCCCACACGTGTTCACTCCCCCCTGGCGTGGCCATGAACAAACACCAAGGTTAGGCTAGGGCACACTTGCCCTAGCTCGCCCAGCACACTACACCTGCAAGCACCGACCCTGTGAATTGTAGGGTCGCCTATTACGGCTGGCTCTATATGTAGTCACCGCTAAAATCGTCGCTCATCCCAATTTCAATTTTTTTATGATATATTATTTTGAAATTAAATTTTTTATTTAAAAATAAATTTAAATAAAAAATTAATATATATTTAATATGCTTATAAATTTAAATAGAAGTTTAATATATATTTTTATAATTATTAAAGTGTGTAGTTTTTTAAATATTAAAATATATATTTTTTATGGAAATGAATGATAATTATATAATATTTATTTTTATAATTACTAAGAGTGTAGTTTTATAACTATTAAAATATGTTTTTTAAAGAAATGATAATTATATAATATTTATTTTTGTATTTACTAAGAGTGTGTAGTTTTTTAACTATTAAATTATATATTTTTTATGAAAATGCTAATTATATAGTATTTAATATATTATTGAGTGATATTTTTTTATTAGTTATAATAAATAGATAATTTTATGAAAATATTATGTTGATTGAAAAAATGATTTAAAATTAACAATGATCAAATGAAGTATAATATTTTAAGCAAGTTAAAAACCTATTTTTTTGGTGTAGATATTGCTCGACCAAAATTGAATTTAGAAAATGAAGAATAATGAAGAGAATAATAAATAAAATAATAGAGAGAATATCAAATACAATATCACAGACAAAGACAACAATAAATAATGAATGCATGAAAAGAAGAACAAATAAAAATTCCAAATGATAATGATAAGCAAAGATTTCAAGAACATAGGGCAGAATTAACAACTGAAGAACTAGATTCAGAAAAGAGGCAACATGCAGATAAGATGAAAGACACTCAAACACAAACATCTCAAGATGAACGTTACGTATTAAGAACAAGACTATAAAGACAAATGCATTCTAATCAATTAACTAAGGAAGAAAGACAACATAAACAAGATTTTCATCATGAAACATCACAAAGGCACTATCAGTGATCGATTTATAATGTTAACATCAATTTTGAATAACCAAACTCGATATTGATAGATTGTGTGTTTGAAACACTGGATAACACATTTCAAGTCGTAATAGATATCGATGTTGTAAATACTACATAAAATAATGATATACAAGTGCAAACAACATCTCAACCTATAAGAAGAAGATAAATGGAAAATAATGACTTAGAAGAAGAGTCAACATTACCTAAAAGAAGAAGAAAAATGTAAGATATAAAAATTGAAAGAGAGCAAAATATAAATCATCCCAATGGAATGGTTGGGAGAGATTTGAAAACATTTCAAATGATTTTCTTACATGGTGTAGATAATATTGCTTCACCAAGAATGTGTTATATCAAATGTCATGGTGAATTAATGGACATGTTGCATCAAATTGGATCACTTACTATTTTATTCACATTAACTATAGTTGACACATACTGGCATGATCTACATGCACTAATGTCAGTAACCCCACTGAGAGATCCACTAGATTCCCAAAATTGGTAAATATATAATATTGTTGATTATCCTCATACAGTGGCACACTATATGCAATTACGACATTCAGTTTTTTGTAAGGAGATATTGTAGAAATGAATGAAAGTAAAAATTACTTATCTAGATATGAATGGTAACATAGAGGTTCAACACATGTGCATGGATTCATATGGTTATATGGAGTAGCAAATATGGATTAACTTGATTGGATAAATGATTTTGGATGAAAAACTATTGAGAATTACTTCCATTCTATTGTTCATGCTTGAAATTATCGGGAATATCCACACCAATGAAACATACAGGGATGTTATCAATCATTAGATAATCTATGTTTTATTCCATTAGATCTTAATGGATCAATATAAAATGAAGACTTAGACATGAGATAAATTTTTTGAGCTTATAAGAAATGATAATAGAGTCAATACATGTACAATCACTATATATTACAACTATGGAGAGTAAATGTAGAAAGTGATGACCATTAAAGGTTTCATTGGCTACTCAGATATCTGAGAGATTCAAATATGATAATAGGTGATTGGAAACTGTTGATGACAAAAGATACTGTTGGAATCGATAGAGCCACCAATGAAGAGTTTGATAATTATATTCATTTGTTTTCCATAAATGATAATGTGTGGAACCACAATAAAAGAAAATTGTATTTATTGAGAAGAGTGATTGCATGTAGCTATTGATGAAATTGATGTGGAGTTACTGATTGTTATCAATGCAATGGTCACGTTAACTTCAAATCTTTAGATAGAAGCAGGTCTTATAAATGAAACTCTAGGGTATGTCAGAAGTATAATCTACAAACCTGGGAGTACCCCAACAAAACCACTGACATATGTTATGGATAATTTTGATAGTTACTAAGTAATACCATTTGAAGATGAAACTCCATATACAATTCTAATGAAACCAACACAAAGGGGATGCACAACCCAAAAACCCTTGCAGTTGGTTTGGGCATTAACAATACACAAATCATAATTTTTGAGTATGTCAAAATCCAATATTGATATAGGTCAGAGAGAAAGATTAGAATTAATATTTATGTCTATATCCTGTGTAAAATCTTTAGAAAGACTATGAATATAACCTCCATTTACATATGACTTCTATGAAAAGCTAAAAAATGGAAAACAACTTTCCAAACAGAAAGCTGAGGAAGAGAGATTGAAACTCTTAAAAGAAAAATGATTTCATATAATTATGAAAAAAATCATGTAATTTTTCATCATTTGACATTTTATGTGATGTATACTTATTCATTATTTGATATTTTATGTGATGTGTATGGTACATTATGATGAGTTTTAAATAATTATTTAGATACATAATTTTAGATTATGTATATTAAAATTTTGGTTGATTTCATTTAATGTGTATTACAATTTTGTATAATTTAATGTGATGTATATTATACATTTCAAGTTTTATGAAAAAGTTTATATTTTATGTTAAATAAATATGCAGAATACACAACTTCTATTAGCATACCTATCTTAGATAAATCTATGTAAAATATATCGAGAGATATCATTCTCTAGGTACATATTCCACTTATCTTACAAATCAAATATAAGATAGACACCTCGATAATAATATCTTTCAGTATATTTTACATAGATTTATCTAAAATTGTATGCTAGTTCATATATAAGAAAAAATTGATAACTAAAAGACAATAATTCAAGGTATTTGAAAAAGTATATTCTTTATAGGTTATCAAAGTGTAAGAAGTTAACTAGTAAATTATAAATCTCCTCTTAAAAATAAATGTGTAATTAATAGTTTAATTAGGTGTAAAAAAATTAATTCATAAATTTAAACATATAGGTATAAATAAAAATAAAACAAATATATTAAAGTAGAGATTATTAAAATCAATCAAAAGAAAGAAAAAATAAATAAAATCAAGAGGGTGAGATGGTTTGAAAATATGATAAAAATGTTAATCACACTAGAGATAATAATGGATCTCTTAACAATGATTTTTGATTAAATAAATGATCGACTTCCAAGATTGTTTTACTCTAAACCCCTATCAGTGTTTAAACTGTTGTCATGTTTAAAATTTTCTATTGCTTCCTTCAATCGTCTCTTGAAGCAATGATCCTCCATAGCTAAAACCTAGGTGTTCTCAATACAAATATGATATTTTTATCAAAAGAATGCTTAAGTAATGTTGATTTAGACATCATGTCCTTTTTACATCTGTATCACATTCATTGATCTAAAAAGTTCTTTACATAATTGTCTCTAAGTTTTATATAATTACTCTCAAAACTTTAATTAAATATTATAAAATAATTTATTATAATAATTCAATAATAATTATAATTTATTCATTTTACTAATTAAAATTATTATTATAAATTAAATTATTATAATAATAAATTAATTAAATATTAAATGAAATAATTAATTACATAAAATATTATATAATTACACTCAAAAATTTAAAAATAATAAATATATTATTATGAGTCTTATTCTTCATATGTTCTTGATTCATATATAGGCTTTATATGGGTCCCCACCCTATATATTAATCCATCAAAATACTACATTTGAATAGTTTAGCAAATAGATGTTAAGGCCACAACAAACAAAGCTTCCATGAACGAAAAACAGAGCAACCTTATATCGACTAGAGGCCAAAGGGAACCGACCAAACCAAACGCTAGCTATATTCTTGTGACGGCCTAAACATATACAGATTACTATTATTGATATAGGAACTTCACTAGTTAGAATAGCTCCATTTTAAAAAAAAAAAATACATGCGGCATGAAAAGAAACGTTAGACCATCCAGTAAAATAACGCCTCCATTTCAAAATCGAGGTCCAATAATGTTGGTACAAAACTATACACACCATCCCGTGGGGGAAAATTTAAAATAGAAGAGGCAGCTCCACCAACGATTGCATCAAAGCCTTCAACTGACACCCCCTTTGCAATCCTCTCCAGCCTAAGGAAGTTATTTGCCTGCCAAGATGGAAATTGTTTCCCATAAGTGATGAGAAGGTAGGATGGGTTAAACTAGGGGAGATAAATAAACATGAGTCAGAGGGTCTATATAAACTCCCTACATCCATTTCCAAGCTCTGCATAAATCCTTTAAATCCTCTACAATCTCCACCTGCAACTTGATGAAGTGCAACTCCAATTCTGTTAAAGAAGCCATCGAGACCAGCCTTCGACATTAACAACATGAGATAGGGAGATCAAAAGGGGTAACCACATAAGTTTTTTCTAACACACTATGGAAATCCACCAAGATGCTCTATTTTGATAAATTATTTAGTGAACAAAACCACTTAATATTTTTTAAGGACGGATAAAATATTAGTGATAAACATCAAATCTACTTCTGAATTTACCCTGATATGTCTTAATGTAGTCAGTGCCTAATATCATTAATGGCAGAAAGAATGCCCCTAGTCTGATCAAAATCACAAATTTCAAGAATTTATCTGAGAGCACTGAACGAAATCCCGTTTTGCAATTGAAACCATACATTAAAAACTGAGGGAACAAGGAGGAGAGCATCATTTTTGGCAAAGAGAAGGGCAGGCAAAATTCTAAGGCAGAAAGCACTCAAAATTAAGCAACAATCATAGAATGAGATTTACAGAATTATATCCATTTAATCCACAAAATACCTGTAGCACCACCTCCATTCTGAATTACGTTGCTCAGATGAAATACTCCAGAAGGCTTACAATCCATGCCACTCGCTAAAATTGTTATGTTTTAGCCTTCCCCAATGCAGAGTGTGGGAAGAGTAAAATGGGAAATCAAAGAAATTATTTTGTGAATCTATAAACCTTTATTATCTTGATTAATATCAATCTAAAGGCCATCTAATATCCCAGCCTATAGATGGCCCCAAAGGGAGAAACAATCTAGAGGTTTAGCGAGGACCTAGATGTCCGATCCCAAAACTAACCTTTCTCCAAGCCATGTTAATTAGACAAGACATTATCCAATTTCAGAAAGTTCTGTTGATTGATGCCTTTATTTGTGAGGAAGTCTGCTACCTTATTGGCCTTTCTATTATTGGCCTTTCTAAAGTAATGTTGGGCTTGTCAAGTTTTAAAATAAACAAAAATATTCAAAGGTGAAAGATATTTTATAGCTTCCAATTTCAAGAACTTTTATTATGAAACAAAATGATAATTACAATGGAATTTCTTTTTTATAAATAGGTTTTCAATATTATATTAAGTTATCATTTAAATCCTATTAATCAAAAAGAGGAATTTAATATTATCCATTCTATCTTAAAACTTGATTAAAATATTTCTAATTAAAAATCTTACACAATTTTTGATTATACATATATACATATGTATATGTATATGTGTTTGTATATATACACATATATGTATACATGCATACAGACACATGTGTATATATGTATACATACACACATATATATTATACATGTATGTATATATACATATATATGTGTATATATATTATATATACATTTTTAAAAAATATGTATCAATTCAATAAAAAAGAATATTATTTATTATAATTTATTAATTACCAATATTAAATGTATTTTTTATAAAATAAATCATCAATCAAAATCATAATAAATTTTTTATAATAAAAATTTATTCATAGTAAACTTCAAAATATTATCAATCAAATGGATCATTAAATCTTAGTAAATTGATGAATTTCTTTATGAATTTTGTCAAATGTTATTCTTTAATGGACACAACTCGAAAACCGTTTACTTGAAATACATTCAAAATATCTATGGGGAAAATCAAGTCAATAAAGGAAATATAAAATTCCTTCCCAAAGGTGGTGATCTTAAGCTCATGATGAGGTGAAGTCCTATTCATCTCCTCAAAATTCCATACAAAATTATTGCAAATTCATTGACCCTTATATTGAGGAATATTATTGTGCTTATGGTTCACCATAAATAAACAAACAAACTTCATTCTAAAAAATATTATATACAATACCATTACAATTTGGAGGAGTTTGGAATAGAGAGATATTTTAATTAATATTTAGTTTAAAAATCACATTTCATTCTTAAAATGTTGCAAGCTCTTGAATATGGGATAAATTTTATGTAATTTGTACATTAAACTATTTTTTAGTGAATGCAAGAGCTTGGCCTAAATTTTTGTAATTTGTACACTAAACCATTTTTAGTGATGGGTTCATTTAGTCTATTCATTTTGCATGTTTAATTCTATTTAACGAGGAGGCCAACTAGATCCATTCCTATTTGCATATGTTGCAAAAGAGTTTGATTATATTTTATGTTGTTATGTATCTCGACGCATAATAAAAAGCATAAATATCTAAGAGATTAAAGTGCTCAAATCCTTAACATTTTTCTATTACTTCCTGGTCTAATATTCAATCAAATATAACCCAATTCTATAAGAAGTATTTCTTCCATTAATCGATTTGGTTGTATATATATATATATATATATATATATATATATATATATATATATATATATATAAAATAATTAATTTATGATAAATGTTTAAATTTTTGAGTATCCCTCTTGCTTTCAAATATTATTTTTTGATATTAAAAATTATGTAATTGAAGAAGTTGAAAATAAATTTTATTATTGGATTATTAAGTTTCTCTCACTTATCTATGTATTCTAAAAAGGTTTCTATGTATTTATGCTATTCAGGTATAAGTTTTACTACTCTTTTCATTTGGATCCTTCTAAACTTACTTCCAATTAGTTAGATTAGTTGTTTAAGAATTTATTATAGACCAATTTTGAGGAAAAGGGCTTCCATAAAGTATTTTAGAATATGTTTTGTAATCCTAAATATGTTGAAGGCATGGGCCTTTTGGATATAAAACTACAAGTGATTTATTATGTACGAAGTAGATTGTACATACCATTGAAGGGTCTAGGACATGCAAGATCCTTTAAAAGGTCTGAGGTATGTGAAAAATACTTTTAAATAATTACATGTATTATGTTAACCTTTATAGTTTCTTTACATGCGGGGCCTTTGATTTCATACCCTCCTTATGATGTATGTGACCAATAAAAATATTGGGCACATTTACTTCAATACCATCTTCTAGGTTTGAGAAACCACTAAGAATTGATTTGTCTAGAAGGGCGATAGATTTTGCCCAAGTATTTATGCCAACACTCACTCTTGATTGGTATCCCATCATCAATTTTCATTGAGTTTCCTTTGTAGGGTACTGCAGATCAAATTCCTCCATTAATTTAGAAATGGTGTTCACACAATTAACAACCTTTTTAATAATGTTAAATGAACTCCTCTTGTTCTTGGACATATTTGAAAGCTAAATTCCAACTTAATTGCTGAAATGTTGAGACTTACATTGAAATTCATTAACATTTCTTTACAAGATACGTATTAAAATATTATTGTAGTGGTGACAAGATTAACAATGGTATGTAGACATCCCTCTACTTTGGTACAAACCTTATTTAGGTTATTATGATTTCTTCCTAAGTTGGTGCGATATGATTTTCTCAATCAACTTTGGAATCTTTATTTTAATGCTCTAATTTGGTGGACCAAAAGTGTTTCACTATTTTGGAGAGCTACTGTTAAGCCTAAAAATTATCAATTTTCCAAGTGTTTTTAATGTGAATTCATTGTTTCCAAGCATGTAACCACCTCGAATATTTTAAGCAGTATCTTTATTACTATGTTAGAATTGAATGTACAAGGTAATGGATTCACTTTTTTTTCAAACACTTTTAGAATTTAAGACTTTAGAAATGATTTTATTCTTAAATACACATAGCTTTGGTATATATTTTGCATTGAGATACCTTTTAAATTATGGAAAGATATAATTCATATTATTTTCAATCATGAAAAATTTGAAACATATTTTTTTATTGATAATAAAATTTCTGTAATCTATAATGCTACAGTACAAATTCATGTTCGTGTAGAGAAGATAATATAAAGTTAACTGAATTGCTCGTAGAGGATTGGCCTTATCTCCCATAACATAAAAAATTATCATGATTAATGTTGGTTATTATTTGTGTATTCTTAAAGAACATGTGCACTTGGAAGGGAGGTCACAGGTTCAAATCCTGCAGGGGGTAGGGATTGCATGCCTCATATTCGTAGCATAGTAAGGTGCCTCCCCACGATGGGAATATGAGGTGGTCCCATATGCTGGACATGCCTTATAAACCATAACGAAAACATTAATTGGCATCGTGGACCTTAAAAACTATATTATTATTATTAACGGAAACAATATCTTGAAGAAGAAAAGAAAAATGGAGAATGTGTGTAAAGATAATGGGATCCAATCCTGCCTCATTAGTGGCAACATGTGGGAAGACTGACAAGATGATATTCTGCCTTTTCCAATTATGTGGCACGAGAGTAGCCTAGTGTAGTTTTGCGCATACTAGTTTTTATAAATAACCGAGCGAATGCACTATTATATTGTGGCTCAGGTTGGTAAAAAGATGCTTATCTCTAAAAATAAAAGATGTCCGTGCTTAGTTAATAAATGGTCGTTAGTACAGGTATTGGTCGGCTACGACGCTGGAGAAGCAACTTCAAAAGACGAAGGAGAGCATACGAGATATCACGCCTTCTCTCACTCTCACCGCTGTTACCCACATTGCAAGGAAACTTACTCGCCGTTCAGATCCATTGCCCCGTAACCTTCTTGAATTCCAGCCAGGTGACACCTTTGTTTGTCACATTAATGCTTTATTTTATTAAAAAATAAGTGTTGTGAGTAACCTTTTTGTTTGTCAAACAAAAACAGTTGGTATTGATAAACAGGTATCGGAGGTGAAGGAACTGTTGGATATGGAAGGCGATGAGCAAGCAGTAGCCGTTATATTATGCGGGCTTGGCGGTGTTGGCAAAACCACATTGGCTGCTTCAGTCATTGAGCAGTTGGATTGGTCTTCCTCACATTTTAAATTTTCCAGGGTGATAATTGATGAGAAAACACCAGATCAGACATCTCATGTGGTCAAACTCCAAAAAGATATCATACTTGACTTTGGAGGAGATAAGATGGATTTGCGAAATCCAGATGACGGGCGGAGTCAAATAAAAAATGTTATGGAGAACAAATGTTGTTTTCTTTTTATTGATAATGTTGTGGATAGTGACTATATTAAACAGCTCTTGCCCACATATTTTTTACCGCACAAGCAATCCATGGAAAAGACAGGTTCAGTGAAGCAGAAGGTGAGGATATTAATAACTTCTCGAACGAGCTATCCGAGAGCCCATCTCAAAATTAAAAAAGTTGAAGAGTACGCTGTGAAGGCTCTCTCTAATGAGGCAGCCAATTTGCTCCTCCGCAAAACCATTCTCCAAGATGAAAATGAACTCCGTGATAATTTTGATGAAGCGGGTCTGATGAATGACGTGGCAGAGGCATGCAAAGGTGTCCCACTACTTTTGTCTGTTTTTGGAAGTCAATTAAGGATTAAAAGAGAGGAGGGCATTTACAACGAAGCTCTTCAATCCCTTCAAAAGGGAGATCTCGATAGCTTTGCAGATGAAGAGCACCTCGGCCAAAAGCTTTTGTTTGTGTATCATAAAATGAATGAAGAGGCTCAGGAGGCTTTTCTCGACATTTGCGTATATTTTCATGGTTGGATGGACTGGAATAACCTTCGTCATACTGTGGGTGAAACGATTCTTGAAATTCTCCACAGCAGAATGCTAGTAACCAGAAGTGAGTCAGGTGATAATGTAATCGTTCATGACATACTTCGTTTGATGGGAAGGAAAGAGGCCAAGGACACAAGGCTTACAGATTATAAGAATTTGTCGCAGGTCTTGGAAGATGAATCAAAGCTGAAAAGCGTCAAAGGCATTGAGCTTATTAGCGAGACATCTTTAACCACACTTGAATCCAGACATTTAAATGCTATGCACGATTCCCTGAGAGTTCTAATTCTAGGAAGTTGGGTAAAACTAGATGGACCTCCTTGCGACAAAGCATTTTAAAATTTGAGATGCCTCCAAGTGGGAGATTTGCCTGTTTTTCCATTCAAAGATGCTTCCAAACTGGAGAAGCTCTCATTTTTCTATAATAACTCCAAAGCAGGCATGAATTTGTCTCAGGTAAGTGAGCAATTCAAACTTTGTCACCTTCTTTAACTCTTCAGTCTTCATTCCGAATACATGCAAAGCATAATCTTGAAAAATTTCGTTTTGTTCAGTTTCCTCCGGCTCTAAAGATTCTAGTTCAGGATGTTCCAAGTTTTGATTGCGATGCGCTCGAAAAATTGCAGCTCCAAAACCTCAAAGTTTTGGAAATATTCAGCGTGAAAGCGCTTAAAGCTGTTAAACTTCCAGAAGGATTGAAGCTTCCCGCCTCTCTAAAAGAATTGTATTTGCGTAATTGCAAACAAGTCCCCGAAAGATTCGGCCACCTCAGTGCTCTTGATTCGCTAACTCTGGATAAATGTGATATTGATGTTCGGCAAACTTACCAAGTTGTCGTATCTGAGCATGGAGTTTTGCACAAAGTTGACCTCCGTTTCCGAAGGATTTGGGTCTTTTTCTTCATTGACTTATCTGAGTCTACGTGGATGCACGCGTCTGGAAGAGTTGCCTGCTGACCTTGCAGCGTTGACTGCACTTAAAGAGCTGAATGTGGGAGAATGCGAAAATTTGAGAGCACTTCCGAACGGGCTCGGCGGATTATCTTCTCTTCAAAAATTAAATTTAACAGGATGCATCAGTTTGCAGAGATTGCCAGACAGCTTTGGGACGCTTGGCATAAAGTCGCTCAATCTCCATTCCCTGCAAAGTCTACAAGAGCTTCCACAAAATATTGGAAACTTACCATGTTTGTTGGACTTCACGTTAATATCGTGCAACTCATTAGCCAGTCTTCCCGACAGCTTTGTGCAGCTGGAAATGTTAGAGACTTTAACAATAAAAAGTTGCATCAAACTTGCTGATCTGCCAAACGACTTTGGGAGGTTACGTTCGTTAAAGAAGATGACTGTGGAAGATTGCTTTAGCATGAAGGAGTTGCCTCATGGATTCCAAGCTCTGCCAAACTTGGAAATCTTGACTTTGAGAAGTATGTCGAGTTTGTTGTATCTCCCCGCCGGCTTTTGGGAGCTCGCATGTTTGGAAATATTGATATTAAACGGTTTATTGTTGTCAAGTCTTCCTCCTGGATTCGGAAAGCTCAAAAGATTGAAGGAGCTATTGATATATTTTTGTCCCAAATTGGAAACATTGCCCGGTGACTTCGAAAATTCGGTGTCTTTGAGGAAAGCACAGTTTGACAGTTGTCGTCTGTTAGAAGGGGCTGCAATGGAGAGAATAGGTAAATTACAGCAATGCTGTGTTGTATGTATTGAAAAGAGTTCAAAATTAATAGAGCAGTGGAAGCAAATGCAGCAGACAGAAGAACACTATACTATGGTGGTGAATAGTTCTCCTAGGTGGACACTGGTAATTTGAATAATAAAATAATTATATGTTTCAAATTCCTTTTATTGTGTTGTTTTGTTTTTGAAAGTATATAAGCCATCCTTAGTATTTAAGGATTTAACGTTTATACAGGATGTGAGCGACCATGAGTGGCAGCGCGCCGCAAAAGTGAATTTGTTAAGAGGGCAGTGCGTAGAGGTGAATAGCACTACAAATGAATTGATTATGAATCCTTCCATGTCGATCGACAAGGACACCACAGTGGCAGTGATCGGCCTTCCTATCTACATCCCATTGCATCATCAACTTTTGCAACGTTGTGTGGGGATGGCGTTGGGGATGGGGATGGAGATATATTGGCATCATCAACTTTTGCAACTTTTGCAAGATCAAGAATAGCTTCCTCGGGCCAGTTACGGATGATATATGCCAGAAAAGCTGAGTTAGTTGGCCAAAGAGCAATTGATGAAGATGAGAGAATTAGAGAGGTTCTAATGCTGCTGCCACAAGGATGTTCTTATGCCATTCCTTCCACTGACACCAGACGTCTCTCAGTTATTAATTACCTTTTTTCAATTCCTCAGCTGACGACGAAGTTGCTTGTTTCATGGCTGATATAAAGGTAGACGATAAAGGGCATCAAATCTTTGTGGATGGTAATACTATTAACCAAGATGACATTTCAGGAAAGATTGTTCAAGATGAAGTAAAAGAAAATTTACCTGATATTAGAGAAGATATAAAGTGCATATATGAGAAAAGGAAGAGGGAAGAAGAAGAAGAAGAGGGAGGTCAATCTTCACATCTACAAAAAGAGAGTATGGAGAGCACGTTCGCACAAGTAATGAAGAAAAGCCAAATACATCACTTCATAGACAGCAAGAAGAACACGGTATGTTCATAGTATAACAAATAATTTAAATATATGCAATAATTTAATTATTTATATATAGTGTTAATATGAAAACACGGTATGTTCATAGTATAACAAATAATTTAAATATATGCAATAATTTAATTATTTATATATAGTGTTAATATGATTTAAAATCAGAATAATAATTTTGGTGGGTTTGTTATATTAAAAATTTTGGTGGGTTTGTTATATGTATTTTTTAATATAGAAATATAGTATTTGTTTTATATTTATAAATAGAATATAAATAATTTTGTAAGAGTTTATATCAATTTAAAATAGTCAACTTGACAAATCTCATGTAAAACGCTATTGTTTTAATAAATTTGGTTATTATGTTTATGAATGTAGAAAGAAATTATTTGGTTGGAATAAGTGGGATGTAATTTTTGTTAAGGAAAATAAAGTTGAAAATGAAAATAGAGGATATATGTTTATCATATAATGTTGTTTAGGAAAGCATCAAAGAGGTTTGGTATTTGGATAATAGGTGTAGTGATCACATAAGTACAAGGAGATATATGTTTAAAAAATTTAATGAATCAAATCAATTAGGAGTAAAGCTTGAGAATAACAACAAAGTGTTAGTGATGGAAAAATACAACATTTCAATCCAAATCAAGCAAGGCGAGAAAAAATATATTTCTGATGTTTATTATATTCATGGCCTAAAACATAATTTAATTAATATTGCGAAGCATGTAGAATAATGATATAATTTTAACTTTGAGAAAGATGCATATGTAATTCACAATAAAAATGAAAGAAATATGTTGGTTGTAAGACTGTAGATGGCAAAGAACCACATGTTTCCTTTAAAAATTCAACATAAGTTGATGCTTTCATTTAAAGGTGTTATAAAAGATCAATCATGGATGTGGCATATTAGATTTAGTCATTTAATCTTTAGTGGGCTAAATTTGTTGTACATGAAGTACATAGTGAAATGATTACTTATGATAGGTCAACCCAATAAAGTTTATGAAGGTTGTATTCTCGGGGAACACCATAGGAAACATTGCTTGTTAATAAATCATGGAGAGTAGGAGCTCCTCTTGAAATTGTACATTCAAACTTATATGAGCCAATGCAAATGCCCTCAGTTGGAAATAGCTAGTGTTGTATTAATTTCATTTATGATTAAGTAAAAAGTCTTGGGTCTTCATCTTAAAATGGAGATAGGAAGGTTTTTAGATATTCCAATAGTTTAAAGCTTTGGTTGGAAGAAAAAGTGGACACTTAATAAAAGTGTTAAGAGAAAATAGTGGTGGTGAGTATGTGTCAAATGAATTTCTAAGATTTTGTAAGAGGAATGGAATCAATACGAAATTTTCTAAAATATATACAACCCAACAATATAGTGTTATTGAAATGAAGAGTAAAATTATCATGGAAATGGATAGAAGAATGTTGAAAACAAAACATTTACCACATGAGTTTTGGGTTGAAGCAATTGCATGCTTTGTGTATCTATTGAATTGATGTCCTATTAAAAGTGTAATAGATAAGATTTCATACAAATCATGGAGTAAGAATAAAAATAATGTATCACACTTGAGAGTTTTTGGGTTCATTTTTATGCACATGTGATTGTCGAGAAGAGGAAAAAATATGGACAATAAAGGAGAGAAAAGTATCTTTGTTGGTTATAGTGAACAATCAAAAGTAGATAGGTTATATTGTAGGATAAAAACTAGGGAACCATGGTTATTCGGCAGCCAAAAATTATGACCCATACTAGAGACTTGATAATTACTTGACAATTACTTGACAATTACTTAACACTTTTATCTCTACTTTAAAAAAATATAAAAATTCATAAAATACATTAAAAAAATGAAATGAATGTAGATAAATGATTGTAGATATTTAGAGAACATATAACTCAGAGCCATAAACATATTTTATATTAGTTTTTAAACAAATAAGAGTGAACTTTTGTTAAATTATTCAAGGTCCCAATTTTTGGCTGGTTATGAGGATAAAAATAATGGTTTTTAGCCTAGTAACTAACCAATAGTTACTTGGCCATCTACTCTTTCTGCAAAATTTTTTTAGGGTTTTCATGGGTACCAGGAGGATATCCACATTTTTAAATACAATGGGTTATAGAATCCAATTACAAAGAGTTTATAATCAACATATATGTAAAATTTTATGAATAAAAATTAGATTGGAATAGCAAAACATAGTAGCAACATCCTGAAATTAAAGACTTGAGTAAAAGTATCAAATCAACCTCTTGTAATTAGTACCAATTCTGGTGTTTCAAGTAGCCTTGCTCCATATTCTTTAACACCATCCAATACAAGAAAGGCCATTTCAACACCTACAAATTCTAAAAAGATGAGAATATTTAAGGAGATCTATGAGGTAACATAAAATGAACAAGATGATTTAATTTCTGTTTTTTCTTTATTCATATTTTCTAATCCTATATGTTATGAAGAGGATTTTAAGAATGAGAAGTGGTTAACAGCTACTGATGATGATATTTTTAAGGAAGGGATTCTGAATTATATTTCATAAGTATTTTGTATAATCTGTATGTGTGACATGCTAATTTTATATTTTGTAAACATTCATGTAAGTTAAAAGGAAAAATGGAAGATTGAATGGTTTCCTCAGACTAAAGAGGGAAGAAATCAATAATTGAGAAGTTGAAGAGTCATGTCAAACTAAGTTCCATTTTTTTTCAATATATAAATATTTGACGCTTGTAGAAAGATAAGTTCCAATTTTTTTCAAACTACTGTAATCACTAACTACTTGTATATTCCTATATATGAAGTTTATGAATCAATTTAACTAATGTATCCTTTTCTAAAAATATTTGTTGTAACTAATACGATGAATTATATTACATATAATTTTTATGTTCTAAATGATTGTGTGGAAATATGTTTTCATATACAAAGTCATACTATCAATCACATATCTTACACTAGCTTTATGAAGTATTTACATATTACATCTCATTTGACTATCAATTTACCAAGTATGAATATTTTCTTATCTTATGAGACCCATTACAACCTGTAGACTACACCACTAGCATGTCATGATGAGGATTTGCATGGTCTAATACTAACAATAGTTTCATTTCTGTAACCCACAAGATGTTAAGATAGTTTCTAATTCAAATAGACCTCAAATATTATTGGAATACTGGGTGTGTGAGTTCGTAGAATAATTATGTGTTAGATAGGAGTCCATGTAAAATAAATTATTACTACCCATATCTATGGTGATTTTTATGAGAGTTTACAGTGAAAGTTGCCTAAACTATTAGTGGTGTTGTTGTTAGGACTTAAACATTTCTATTTTTCACCTCATAAAATTGAAAAAATTGCATGGAATAAAGTAAAGATAGAAATATTTCATAATCTAGACATTGAATGGATGCATGCAATTAATCACTAGGTAAAATCCATGATTAATGTTCATGTATATGAGTTTGCTATGAAACTATACAATGTATTTGAAACTGTTTTAGACATGTTTTTAAGAGGAATATGAGGGAAAATTTTAAAGTGACTTGTAGTGTTGTTGAAGATGTTGGCTATGGAAAAGGTGGTGGTGCCTATTCTATCAAATATGGAGTAGTAAGACAAAATAACATGGGGATGTGAATCATCATGAGATGAATGAAGGATAGGAGAACATAGGATAATAGACTACATGAATTATAGAAGAAAAAGATGACCAATAAAAAATAAGAAAGAAAGAAGACATTAAGAAAATTGTGGATCTTTTTCAAAAATAGTGAGTTCATAATGTATGGATTAAATAGAATCATGTTGAAGATGGAATGTTTAAGATATTTGCAAGTAGGAGTAGTAATGGAAAGTCATAGATATTAGGAGGAACTAGACCTCCATGAAAATATACTAATTTTAATGCTTAGAGGGAGTTGGAGGAAACTAAGGAGATAATAAAGACCAATCAAGGAGAAGAGACCAAATTGGAACTGGAATGTGAAAGAGATAAAAAAATATGTAGAGGATATTGTAGAGGAAGCAAAGCAGTAGTTTTGGTGAGTTTTGGGTGCCCTCAGAAGTTAACCAGTGATAGTGAAACACACTTTTTTTAATAGTAACATCAAAACCTTAATAGAGGAATTCATGATAGGGAATTTTTTAGTGGGAAATATTTGTTAATTCATGAATATTCCATTTTTTAAATTTGGAATTTGGAAATTTTGTTGGGTAACGGACATCGTAAGATCACCTAAATCTTAGGGTAGAATTTAAATTTAAGGGCCAGCTTGCTTACTCTTTAAAATAAATTTCTTGTTATATATATTTCACCAGTAACAAGAAAGCCAATCTGGGAGCATTTGCCATTGTATATTATATAAAAAAACATTCTACTTTGAAGTAGAGTACTAGGTTCCAAATGAGCGTAACCACTTGCCTATATATCACAAATAGATATCAGGTGACTACAACTTGATCTAGCTATTGGGAGATAGTAATTAGGTATCAAATGAATACAACTAGACACATAATGACTTTAATCAACTATTATGTGACTGCAAGTAGGTATCATGTGACTACAAACAACTGGTGCATGACTACATCCACCTATCATATGACTATATATATTATCATGTGATTGTAATTAGTTACCAATTGTCATACAACACCATCTATCATCAGGTGATATCAACTATCTATTTTATGTTAGCATACAATAATCAAGAGGCAAAAATCACCCATCAGGTGACACCATTCTAATTTAGTATCGGGTGACATCAACCATCTGTCAGATAATAATAATTAATCGACATGCACCAACAACCAACTCTCAAAAGACTACTATCAGATGCCATTTTTATACAAAGTTGAATCAACAGCTTATGCTGGGAGTGGTAAGGCGACATGAAAATTTAAAAAATTGGACAATCTCTTATCTTATTTCAACTAGAGGGTAAACACAAGTATAAATGTTAAATTATATATTGTTATTATTTTTTCATTATTTTTAGTATTTAATAATAATTAATGTCTACAACCATATTATTTGTAGAACCCATTAATAAGAGTATCAAAGATATGCCTCCATTCAAAGATGTACTTCTGTATGAAATGCCAAATAGAGTACCTCAGTAGAATCTAATGATATGCCTACATTTTTGATTTATTATTTCATTATTTATTTGCATTTTTATTATAACATTTATTAATAATTATTCTACAATAATTTTGCATATAGAACCTAATGATAATAGTATCAAAGATATGCCTCCATTGGAAGACATCTGTGGGTATCAAATTTGAAATAGAGATATTAAATATTATATGATTTACTATATTGTTAATTCTTTACAATTTTGTATTAAGGACCAATTTTTAATAATAATTATAAGATCTTTACCAATGGGCTATTTTTCAAGGAAAATCCAATGATAACCCTTTTGGATATTTGCCTCCACTCGAAGACGTCCTTGGGTATGAAATGTCATCATTGAATTTAAGGAAAATGACAATGAATGAAATCATCATGGGTGTTAGTGATGAGTACCAAACACCATCAAATGAGATTTCTACTCAGCCAACATGATCTTTAGTTGAAAAAACACACAAAAGATATGTACGAAAGAAGAGGATTGGATGGATGGACAATTGGAAGGCCATTTAAGTTTGAATGGGTAGATAAATACCCTTTCATTGAGCCTGCGTAACAAGAAAACAATACTAAAATACCAACAAAATTCAAATGTATAATATGCAATTAAAAATTTAGAAAAGACCACAAAATTCAACCCAAATTGGATACAATTGAGAAACATTGTAGAAAAGTATAAGAGTCAAAAAAAGAAAAAGATGGACAAATCAAAAGAATAGTGAAATGAAAAAATGTAAAAGAATGCATGCATCAATGTTATGCAATAGAGTATGAAAATCATTTAAAACATCAATGACACCTCATTGAGAAAGGATTAATAATTATATCTCAATTCAAAAAAGTTGCTTAGTCTAATCTACTTGTTAATAATACACAATTTTCCATTTTATATCACATTCTAAAGAGAGGTAGACCAATCTCTATTTTTTTAGATTATAACATTTAATTTAAGCATATTAGATCACATAACATTTTGAAATCACATTGGTCAGATAACAGTGCTCGGGAGATGGAAAAATACCTCACAATTATTGAAAAGAAGGATTTGAAAGAAAAATTAAAAGTGGCAAGGTTTATCTCACTGTCTATTGATGAGGTGACAAAAATTGACAACACATAATGGATTTTCATGCATAGTTATACATTTGAGAACCATTCAAGGAAACCTCACCTATTATCTATAAGTAAAATGTTTTAAAATTATAATGGCGAGAACCTTCACAAATTGGTTATTTATAATTTGATAGACATTGTTGGGATGGGTTATTATGATATAAGTACCAAGTTAGTGTGTGTTGATGTGGATGGTGCATTAGTAATGAAAGAGAATAAAAATGGTATGGGCATTCACTTAAAAATAATAGTTTCCTCATATATGACTCCAATCCACTACATGGCACATAAAATTTATTCTTGATTATAAAATTGTTAGCACATTTAAAAATGTCATGGAAGTGGAAGAACTTATTCGTGACATTCACACATACATGTCAAGTAATACAAATTTTCTTTTAGAGTTTCAAAAACTTAAGATTGGAGTGATAGATGGTAAAAAACTATTAAACAAAATAGATTTCCATGTATGAGCCTACATGTAGAATGTTTGAAGAATATGAATCATTGGTAGATTTTATGATTAAATATAAGATGGATGTCGACAAGGCAAAATTTTTATTAAACCACTTGTCAGATTTTAAAACCTTGGTAACATTTTGTGGTATTATGCCCATGTTGAAAGAAATACATTGTTTGATGAAATATGCACAAGAGATATCCATATACATGGTTGACTTTGTACGATTAAGGAAATAAGTTTGTCGATCTCTTGATATATTATATTACTCAAATGAAATTTTTAAAGCACTAATTTTTGAAAGTAAGGAAATTTTAATAGATATTAAAGACCCTAAAAATTATTTGAAATTCAATATTAAGGATCATCTTTGTATTGTCATTAATGGAAAGGAGATACCAATGCACACTTTCTAAAGACAAACTAATGTGGTTGGAGTAAAAATTGAAGAAGTACCTATATAATGGGTTGTATATGATAATGTTATATATGAGACATGGATGAAATTGAGAAACATTTCAAAAAGCTTATATGGTGAATTTTAAGATCAATTTCAAAGGGGTGAGTTTCTTGAAGGCATGGGAGTGGTGATCCTATATTTTGGAATGATCTACAGGGTCAAGAAATAACAAGTAATTTATTTATCAAATACATGGTTACTCTCATTAATCATTTCAATAAGTCTATAAAATTTAATGGAGTTGAAGTTGAGGGTATTTTACAAAAGGATTTACTAAAAGAATAGTTAATGAATTTTAGAATTACAATGGTTTAACAACCTCAGTCCTTAAATGAACTGATATAAATAGTTATTCTTATAAGGCTATGGAGGAAATTGTATCCCAACAATGTTCTATAAGAAACACTTGGTGAATATTTTTGATTATATGAATTATGCCAGACAATGATTTTGGGATCAATGAAGATGAAAGGTATTTAGTGCATTATCATTTATCAAATCTAAACTTAGGAACAAATTGGATAAAAAGATCGATATATGTTTGAGGTTGTACATTTTTATTTATGTAGTGGATAAGTTTTCATATAAAAGAGTGATTACAACATGGAGTTTTCTTTTTGAAAGAAGTGCAATCTCTAATACAGCTACCAAAGAAGATATTGAAAATGTGGCTAAGATAGTACATACAAATGTAAACAATGAAGGACGTGTTATAAAAAGGGTTGTTCCAGCAACCTTCATTTTACTTTGTATGTATTTCAAATATACTTGAATTAAATTTAGTTGTGATAAATTTATATTATTTAACAAATAATATTTTATATTTTTAATTCATTAATCAATTACGCATGAAGTAGTATTGTAGTGAATATTTATTCATATGGTCAATTATGTTCTTTATGAATGGCTTAATTGATTTATTTACCAATAGCACATATAACACTTGTGCTATGATAAGAAAGGTAGATGTATGTGTAGTCACTTAATAACTTTAACAATTATCCATTTTTATTTCAATCAAATTAATTCATTATCCTAACAATCTAGTCATAAAAATATTTCTATTGCAAATCAAATTTATAACAAAAATCACATTTAGAAAATAGATATCATACATATAGTGTGCCTAAACTAATTTAAAAAAAAACATTACATTTCAAGATAATATCTAACACATCATCAACTACAAGGCATCCAATATGTATGAATCTAATGCATCTTATAAAATCCATATATACAATATATTAATTTTGTAATTGATTGTCTTAAAATATTATAATATTTACACTATAATTAAATATTACAATTGACATTGACTATTTAATTTTTAGTTTTATGTGAAGTGTCTGTCTACATTTTTATTGTATAAGGCACTTCCTTTATATGGCTTGTATCATATTTTAGGATTCCTAATTGAAGAAGATCCTTTACTGAAACACTATTATTTCAAGATTTGAATTTTCATCCTTTGTTGCATCCTCAATAGAAAGCAATGAGGATTCGGTATAAGATTTTTACTTGAATAAAATTTTAGGATCTAATCCATGATCCTTGATGATTTTATTAAATGTGTCATTATTTTATTCAATACAAAAATATTTTCTTTCAAAGAAATAACTGCATTTAAACTTTTATATGTTGTCTGGAGATGCACTATGAGTACCTTCAATTGATTATTTAAATTATTATATTTTGATTGTAATTAAATAATGAATATTAATTAGATAAAAAATCACAATAATTAATTTCAAATGACAAATAACTAATAATGAGGATAACTTACCATAATTTTTCACTTTTCTACATTAGTAATAACCAAAAAGATTTTGCCTTTTGCCTATTTGTTGTCGTACACCTGGGCCTCTATATTTAAATTATCAATCATGTTCAAAACTATATCTAAAGCTTTATCATTTTGATAGGTTATAGTGATTAAGTGCTCTAATTCGGTGATTCAAGGAGGCCAATCGCTAATAGGCCTAATGGTGTAAACAATGCAAAAGCCATGCAGTATGAGAGGTTGTTTTTGGTTTCTTTTTAGGGTAGAATGATGGATCAAGGTGAATGAAGATGTTTTTTGGGACTGGTATGTCCTATTCATGCTTGGTATATAACTTGAAATTCAAGTATAGTGGTGAAAACATTGAAGCCAGAATGGTTTATTTGGTTCTCGTGTGATTGTGTTTAGTGAGGTTAACAAAATGATTTGTAAGACCAATAGTTTCCACTAGACCATATGATATTTATATTTTAACATGGTCTAGAGATCTCATATGATCATGTTCATGCATTTTATGTTTTTTAAAGTTCCTATATAGGTGTTATAAGTTCAATGTTTCATGATTGTGTTTTTGACAGTCTTGACAGTTTTGAGTAAGCAAGTTATAGTGATGAAAAGTTGGATTTTAGTGAAATTTCATGAAAGAGTGGTGAAATTTAGTGCATGTTATTTTTTTGAATTTATAATCCTATCAATTATTTGGAAAATATTGGAAGTCAGTCTAAGAGGTTGAATAGTTGAAGCCAAAATGGTTTGTCCAAGCAAGCCTGTGTGAGATAAGGTCAGGAGATTAGTCTACAAGATAAATGTTTGATATTAGATATTATTGTTTTTGTAATTAAGGTTTTTTTAATATGTTATATAAGCATTTGAATGTATTTATAATCATTTAATGTGTCCTTTTATGTGGTGGATGTCAAGTAGTTTCATGATTGTTTTTTGATAGTTCTAGTAGTTCTTAGTGAACATACTAAAGAGAGGATTTTAATCCTTTTTGCCCTGAGTTGAAGTGCTTCAAGCATATGGTGATGACCCTGAGGTCATGATAAATATGTTTATGTGTTTATTTATCATTATTGAGTGGCTTAAGTGAGTTTGAGCTTTAGTATTGAAAGACAAACTTTTTTGTGTGTTCAAAGGCCTAATGTGAACAATGCTAATGAAGTGTTTCAAGTGGTGGTAGGGTAAATTTTAAGAGCTCATATCTGAAACCCCATTATATTAATTTAGGTGAATCTAATTTGTATATATGAAAAATTGGTATGCCCAAATTTTTTTTTGTTTTCTTGCTTTTCCACCCAACCTTTTGGCTGCACAAAGTGGTTGAATGACCTAGCCAAAATATTGGGCTAAATGGATCGACTGATGGCTATGTTATTTGGATTTGCTAAAAGATAATATCAAATGAATCTATTGAAATAATCTAATGAACAACTCTATCAACTGGATCTACTAAATGGCTAAGCTGAATGGCTGTGATATTTGATAGAGCCCTTTCGATCGACATAATTTTTCCAAATGGCATTGTTAAATGACATGTCGACATTCATTCTAAATGGATCTACCAAATAGTATATCCATTTATCTCAGTCATTTAGTTTAGCTATTTATCTCATCCATTCTACATAGTCATTTTATGCCATTATGCTCAAAGGGCTCTACCGAATAACATAGTTGTTTGGACCAACCCTTAAGCTTTAATCCTAGTGAATGATATTTCAGTTCCATTTGGCACTATTGTTTGGTCTAGTATTCAAAGCTATCATTTGATAGTGTTGTTTTATTGACCCTAGAAAATCATGAAAACCAAAATCCAAAAACTGGAATATTCACTGCTAAAATTTACCTTGAGTGGTGGTTAGACCTAAAATGTGTCATGACACTTAGAAGATGTTGGCTAGGGCCTATTGTATTTTTGTATGAAAAGGTTGTGTCATGTATATAGGCATAGATTATTCTAAGGGGTCATAAGGTAACATGTACTAAAGTAGGCCTAATGAAATTAGGTCTACATGAGACCCAAAAAAGGATTTGGTCTACTTGAATAATGGTCAATCTAATGTAATGATTGTTCTTAATTGAAACATGTCCTAAAGCCTATTTTGTGGCCAATCTAAGTGGGAAAGTTTGTATGGTTGAACAAGATATGTATGAGTGAGAGGTTTGTCTAAGAACAAGGATTTTTAGGACTAATTTATAATAAATAAGAAGCAAATGAATAATAAGTTTGAAGAATAGAAGGTGGTCTTGTATACCATTAGAGGGGTGAAGAGAAACTATCATGAAGATATACTATGAGGTCTAAGTATGAAGATCAAGGTCATATGACCTAATCAATCTTGAGGAGACCTAGGTGACAGAAGAAGTCTAGAAGGCAGTTTGAGAGGGATAGGAGTGTGAAGAGATAAAGAGGTTATCATCATCTATTGTGTGAGAAACATAATATTCTGAAGGTGATCAAAGAAATTAGGTGGCTAAGTTGGTGTTGAGTCATCTAGGGGATTGGTACCTACTTACAAATGGGTGCTTACTAAAGCCTAGTCAAGTGGGTGCTTGGCTAGCTGGGATTGGTGATCCATGTGGAGTTCATGCTTCACTAAATTTAGTTTTTATCTTGTAGGACTGTAGTCTATTTGAAGAGATCAGTCAATTTTCTTCCCCTTGAGGGTTTCCCACATATGTGACGTGATCTTATATTTCATGTTCATATGAATGATTGCTTGTGCTTTGATTGATCTATATGTTTGCATAAATAGATAATTAATGTTACGTGGAATTGAATGATTGTTTTGAAGACTAATTCACCCCCACCCCCTCTCAATCATTTTGCTTCCAACAATGTGAACTTATGAAAGTGTATAAAATAAATTATGTATTTCATAAACAAAGCAACCATCTTTAGAGATATTTTCATTGTAGTGTTCCCTTCTAGTGTTCCTACTATCATTAATAGGAAGTGGTCATTCACCCTACTAAAATGTTTATTAATTTCTTCTTGGATTAATTGGGCATAATACTCATAGATCATTATTGTGGGAATAAATGTTCCTATAGAGGTGAGGTGCATCCATGACCTCATGATTTAAATATAATATAACAAGTAGGAAGTCATATAAAAATATTGAGTTTATTCTAATTTATTTAGTTATTCTTGAAGGTTATCGATGATGATTTGACCCCAATCTATGAATTTTATTCCATCACTAGTAATATTGATTAAAAAAACCTTCTAATGGCAAAGAACACTAGTTTCATAATGTCCCATCACTTTGTTTAAGATTTTTGTGATGTCAGGTAGTTGATTATAGAAATTATACCTAATCAATGTCTTAAGAAGATTTATCCTTTCATTTTTTCATTTGATAATGATTTAGCTATTACTATTCTTTAGGTATCTTTATTTTTTTAATAATGGGATTCTTTGATATCCTTTGTCATATCTACATATTCTTCACTTTACAAAAGTATGAAAAACATTTTTATTGATTGATTTTATAGTTTTGAAACTACTTCATTGTTGGATTACCTCACTTCCTTACTTTCCTCATTATAACATTTGGCATAAGAAATCACTAGGTCAGTGCATTAGACTAAGGTAGGAAAACCAAATGCATGTGCAAGCCCACTCTAAATGGTATTTTGAGCAATACAAGTTCTATTGTCATCTTGCATTCTCATTCAAAATTCATTCATGTTGACATGAATACATTTGGAGTGCTCAATCTATAGGAATTTGACATATCATTTTTAGGATTATCAAATGTAACCCTAGGTTGATAAAGAAATGATTAATAATTTAGGAAATAAAATAATAAAATATCAATAATAACTAATTTTCACAATAATTGATAGTGAATTAGAAAATGCATACTAATCTATAAAATAGGATTGATATGGATAAGTGGTGGCTTAAGAAGTGATGCAGGAGCAAGGTAGAGTGCTTTTACCAGAGAACATGTGTCATAACCCTATTTAGACAATATCATGACCCTATTTGGCATTATCACATTCCTCTATAGACCTTCTATGCAACACTAATGACCCTGTGTAGGTGAAGTAATAAATGTTTGGGTAGATCTTCCCTCTATTTTGAGAATCCTATGCCTATATGACTGAGACCTGGATTGTCATCTATTCTACACTTTGATTTATTTCACTATGAAACCCTAATTCTCTATGATTTCTAGGGTTTTGATGAACACAAGTGGAAGGAGAGTGGTGTTAGTAGGGTAGGTAGGGCATGACCTCAACACCCCATGTGATGAGCATTAACTTCATATCAATACCTCAAAAAGGGACCAATCACAATGTAGTTATCCCAATCTATGTTCTAGTGCAAATAAGAGTGATGATAGCCTAAGTATGAATGAAAATTTTAACACTTTGAGTGTGAATTAAGACTAGAAACTTGAGTAAAACTTATCTTTGGGATACTGTAGATGGATGTATGCAAAAATAGGGGTAAATAGGGATCAATAACCTTTGTTTTTATAACTATTTTTGAGTTTATTCATGAGAAGTAGCATCTAACGGATAAATGAATGAGAATGGTCTTTATATAGTGTTATAATGATTGTTGAGACATGCAATGAGTCTAGGCTGATCCTAATATGCTTCAAGAAGTGGAAAGATATCCATTAATGGCAAGGGAAACTAAGGGTTAATAGTGTTGTCCCTTTTGCCAATAGTGCACTATGTTATAGACTAATGGGGTCATGTTATTGTTTAGGAAGATATCATGTGTGAAAAATGATTAGAGATGTTTAGGTGATGGCTCAATGTGGATTTTAGTATATTTTATCATAGGCTAGACTTGCTTAAAAGGTATAAAAGGATCAAAAGAGGCCCTACTATATGTATAGGGCTAAGTTAAGGATAGGGTGGTCGCAAGTGACACTCATTTCATAAAAATGACATTTTAAATGGCTACATTTATCCCCATTTATTATAGAAATGCATCAAAGTGAAATGACTAGGATAAAGGAAAGAGAAACATAATTAGACTTACCTATGAGGAAAAACCCATGAATGTGGGTCTAAGTTTGTGCTATGATCCATTGCATTTCCTGATCAAAAGAGGCCCTAAGATAGGTCTATTGATAATCTAAAGATCTACCATGGTCTCAAGTGACACTCATTGCATTAAAATGACATTTTATATGACTACATTTACCCCACTTTTATTATAAAAATGCAACAAAGTAAAATGACTAAGATAAAGGAAAGATAAATATACCTGGACTTACCTATGAGGAAAAGCCCATGAATGTGGGTCTGAGTTTGCAAATTATGCTCCATTACCTATCCTACAAATGAAACATATATGAATCAATCCTTAATAAATATTAAAATGAAATACAAAATCAAGCAAATGGATGTGAGAGATAGGAAATGAATGAATACACCTCATTAGGTATGCATACCAATGCAAAAACCTATTAAAATCCTATGTGCATGTATATGGTGATCAAATGATGAATATATTGGAATGAGTTGATGGATTTACTAATCCCCATATGTTGGTGGCTCATGAAATCTAGTTGACCTTCACTCCATCATTGCCCACCCTTATTCAGTGGATCATAATCTATGAATAACTTGGATTGGATTGATGACTTATGAAACCCTATTATGTAGGTGGATATAGAACTCAAATAGGTCATGAATCCATCATTTCATACCCATGTAGAGTATAAAAAGTTGAAAATGTAAATGTGTGGTGTCATGAAGCTATAAAATATGGCTCTGGGCCATTCGAGAACTTTAAAATGTAAAATGGCTCAGGGACCACTCGAGAACTTTGACATGTAAAAAAAATCTGGGGCCACTCAGGAACTTGGGAATGCTAATGACTATAGATGGAATGAGGCATTAATTTGATTTAATCTTGGTGTATATAATGTCTTAAGTATATAACATGTATAATGACATGGAGTTGTCATTCCATCTAAGATAACTGGTGTAAAATTAAGCCTATAGAAATAATGTGCCACACATGTCCCTATTTCTAATATTTATGCATATGGATTCTGGACTGAGTTATAGTAATATGTTTTTGTGCATATCTTAAACTGAAATAGGTGTGATCATGCCACATATGATGCCCCTAATCTAGGCAAACCTGTGCACTTTTTTGTAAAAATTGAATATATACTGAGCATATATGATAATCTATGATTGAGACTCTACAAATATAAATTATACATATTGTACTATTCTGATAATTTTATAGTATTCTATTGTTTTAGGCTATTAGCTAATAGCATAGTGGGTGGACTATAATGCACTATTCCCTTGGGAGTGTATTGCACTATTGTCTAAAAGTGTTGATTCTGAGAAAAATTGAGACTGATTTATGTATGGCTATATTTCACTATATTTATTGAGTTTGAGCTCTACAATCTATGTTTGTGTGTTTAAAACTATGTTTTAAGTGCACTAAGAATCCCTGATCTTTGTGGCAAACACATGTGAATGCCTCCTCTTTTTAAGTTAGTTATTGAACCTTTCCAATAATTGTCCTCAAAAGCAAAACTATGCATCATGTGTGTTAGTCTTAAAATATATGATATTTTCATGATAAACCAATATAATGTGTGTACATGACATCATAATGTAAAATATATCGAGCATAAGTTGGTAATGAATGATGTATGTTAGATTTAGCATTCACAAGGTTGTCAAGATAGATATAACAATGTAAGCATGTATATGAATTTTTTTTTTGAATATAATCTAAGTAAACTACTTGAGGGATGGGGCATGGTATATACCAAGGCACCCAAGAAGGAAGGGAAGATTCATAAGGTATCTCATGTTATCAGAAACTAGATGTGAACATAACAAGTAAGAGATAAGTGTTATGGCGATGCCACATACATTAAAGCATACATGTTAACACATGAAGCAGACAAAGTAGGAAAAGGGGACATAATAAAAGGGACATGGGAACATGTCCCCAAGTCTAATAAAAATAACACATATAAGCACATATTCAAATGTCCCCATACACAAAAGAGCACATAATTTTGGCTTAGAGCCACATGGAAGGACATGTTCAAATGTTCACATACACAATCAAGAAGCATACACAAGGACATCAGTACATGTCCAAAGCATAAAAGTAATTGATAGACAATGACATATTCAAATGCCTTCGATTAGATGTAGAATCAAAGGGACACTTTGAAATCTAAACTAGTAAAGCTAGAAATGAAAGTATGCAAAATTCATGTGGTATAAATCCGTATAATAGAAAAAATATATATACACTGAGTCTATAGTAGTATTAGTTAGTAAAAAATTAATGTAGTATAAAATGACCAATATCAAGATATAATCAATACTAAATATTTGATATGGAGTATAGAAAGATATAACTTGGGAAATCATAAGTTGTGTGTATGATTCCCCTAATGGGATAATATATCACTGATGATCAGTGTATATGTGTATGTGCCCTTGATGGGTGAATATTAGCAAAATTAGATCTATGTAGAGGACCAGAGTCCTATATTAATCTATAAACACTCGAAGGGAATAAGTGAAGCATGTATGTAAGATAAAAATTACTAAACTAACATAGATAGAATAAGTAGTACCTGGTAAATAGAAGGCATGTAAACATGGAAATGCATACAATTTAAAATTTGTATTTTCTAAATTTTTTTGAATGTTTTTCTATTTTTAAACTTATTACACATTTTTTTGTGTTTTATGAGTATAATCTATGTATAAGCAACATGAAAATGAAATTATATACAAGGAGAAAGATAAAATAAACTATGTGCAAGTAAATTGAAATAATGAAACTACTTACAAGTAATTGGGGAACACACTAACTGATGAGTCTTGTAAGAGGCTCCTAATCAAGGTGACCATATCAAGTAAAGGAAGATTTACCACACGTGAAATGTAAATAAGTATTTGAGATATGGAAACTTGATTTAGTAAATAATTTGTAACTTTAATTGACTATGGAGTTTGGAAATGAAACTAAAGAGCTGACTGAACTAGCCTATGAACTATGGGGCTCTTGGGGACCAATCTAGTAGAAAAAGTTGTAAATGGTGTGTATGTTATATATAGAGTGATTTGGGAACTAAATAACACTAATATGGGTGGGAATGGGGTAGAAATAGGCTCTCTAGAATCCATAACATATATTTGATGCATTGGTCTCTTTAATAAAGGTCTCTGTGGGAGAGTGTGTATACGTGGTAATGCTTTATAAGTATACCTCACCCACATTATTGGTTCAACTAATATTTGAGGTGTGCAAATGGAATCTATGTTTTGAGTTATTAATAGTGACTATTGTGTAACATGTTTTGGAATATGTATGTAAAGGATACTAATATGTAAGGTACTCAATTATAACAACTTGATTAACATGTATATACTTAAGACATATGTGTGTGGTGGAGGGAATGGCTTAAAGATACTATATCTAAGGCCTATCCAAAAACATATCAAATGTTCTAAAACTAGTTATAAAGATGAATCTGGTGGCCACCTATGTGGGCCTAACATTTAATGGAAGTACAATCTCCCTAGTAGAGCTCTAGACATGGCCACTAAAGCCATAAATACTTGTATCTATTAGAGAAACATCCTAATTCAAATATCTCAAGTGATGTATAAGTGTAATAATACACATATTTATGCTTGAACCTTTGTCAACCATGACACTATGAATATGACGATTATCGATGTAAGCTTGTAGAAAGAGTGCATATAAGCCCGAGTCATTATCAATGATCTCCTATTTTGAGAAAGTGATAAGATTCCTACATGGAATTTTAGTATGATATGCACCAATGATATTAAGTAGAGGGTGTGTGTCTATTATATGAGTATGATAAGATGTTGGTGGTCGATGTGCTTAATAATTATAATGAACACCTAATGTATCTATTGTCTCATTAGCCATATGTTTTAGAAATGGATTAAAAAAACTTTTCATTTCTTTTTGTTCAATTGGTTATGCTTTGGCTATTTCTATATGGGCACTTACATCAATGATATTAACATCTATTAAATCTTGGATCTTATGTCGCAAGCTGATGCATCTATTTTTAGTATGGTTGGGGGACTTATGATAATTGTAAAATGCATTAGAATCATAATTATTTGGAAGAATCCTAGTCATATCAACCATTTTTATGGGAGGGAGACATATAACATTAAATTTTGAAAGTTGTTGGAGAACGTGTGCTAGTGATTGAGGATGATTCATAAAATGTTTCCTTGGACGAGTTGATAAAACCACATGAACTAAATCTAAGGTTGAATTAACTATTTTATTTTTCTCATTCTTGTTTTCATTAGGTCACACCTTATATGGGAGCTTATTTTAACTCTTATTAGTGGAATATGATCTAGTTGTTTACTTTAACTATCCTATTGAGAGAAGTTTTACTTCTCATTCCTTCATTGTATGGCATATATCTATAAATGATGGCATTTTTTTGAATAATATAGATTCATGTAATGTTGGAAATAATTTTTTTTGAATATGTCCTAGAGTTATCTATCTGCGATGGGGATAGTCATCTTTGTTAATATGGTTTTATATTTCAAGACATATTCAACTAGTGGATCATTAAATTTTTGGTTTAGTTGAGCAACTTGAATAGAGGGAACTTTGTCACCAATGTTGATAAAAAAATGTGTCAAAAAAATATCTACAAGTGGATTAAATGATGTAATAAACTGAATAAGGAGATCATATAACCATTTTAATGCATAATCCTTTAAACTATGAGGTAAAAAATTAGTCAAGAGCCAATCATTTGACATATAATCTAAATATGTTGTGTGAAAAGTGCCTAGATGATGCTCTAGGTCACCCTTACAATCATATAGAGTAAGCTTGGGTAACATAGATCTATATGGAAAAGGAATTGTCAATATATCCTGTACCAATGGTGTATGTAGGAGAACATGAGAGTATAAGGTATGAGATGGTGTAGTGGCACCATGCTCAAGATGTAACACCTTGGCCTACAAAGAAAGGAACTCATACATATGAGAATGTACATATAGAGATGAGGAATGCATACTAGAAATAGGAAGTGTTTCCACTAGTGATATTTAATGATGTATAATAGGTTATTGTAGAATCTGAGCTATCGTAATAGTAGGTGTAACAGTATTAACATATTTGGGGTTAGAGGATAGAACAAGTGATGTGTTATTTATTTCAAATATATCATGTAAAATATATGCATGATCATAGCGCTATTTTTGAAGCATATCCCTAAAAAAATTTAAGATCTCATCCTTATTGATTAGAAGATTATCAACATCAAGGGGGAGTGGGTCCAAAGTCCCATGTGTGTCATTATGATTTTAACTGTATTGATCATGTTATGCTATATTATCATTAAATTCCACGTAATTAAAATTTGAAGGATCAACTAGAGGAGTTGTAACTGGTCCTTTATCTATGGTATAATCTTGAATAGAAGGAATCTAGGTATGCTTAATAAAATTATGAGTAAGCATAACACTCCTTCTTAAAGGAAGAGATATAACTTTTTTATATGGCAGATAGTTAAAAAAATGAAATAGTGAAGCTATAATTTAATATATGAAATCTAAAAAGCCTAACATAGTAAATGGAAATAGGAAAAATAAGTATACAAACCTAGGAGCATCCAGGGCTAGGTTTTTGGGAACTATTCAAAGTAAGTTGGGTTCAACAAATGATTTATCCTTTTTAGGATCATGGAATATAACCCTAATTTTATAATGAAATAAGTAATAAATTAAGGAATAAAATACTATAGTATCAACAACCATTGATTTTCCCAATAATTTATTTATTTAAATATTCTATCAATAATAATGAATTATAAAATGTGTACTTAGCAAGAAAATATGACCAAGGCATACAAGTGGTAAAATAGGAAGTGATGTAGGAGTAGAGTAGAGTGTCATTAGAGGAAAATAAGTGTAAGAACCCTTTTTAAACAATAACACAACCCTGTTTACTAGTAGCACACTATGCCATAGACCTTACGTGCATTGATAATAACCCTATGTAAGTGAAGTAGTAAAATTATGGGTAGACCTTTACTATATTTTGGGAATCCTATGCCAATATGACTGAGACCTAGATCATCATCTATTTTTTGCTTTGACTTATTTCACTATAAAACCTTAAGCCTCCATGCTTGATAGGGTTTACTGAACACAATTATAAGAAGAGTAGAATTAGTAGGGTAGACTTGAAGTGTCCTAAACACCCCATGTGTTGAGCACTACCTACATACCAATACCTCAAAAGGGGATCAAGTTTGATGTAATTATACCAATCTAAGTGATGGTGCAAGTGAGAGTGATTCTAGTATGCCTGAGTATGAATTATAATTTAAACACTTTTCTTATGAATTGAGATAAAAAACCTAAGTAAAATTTAGATTTGGACTACTATATATATATATATATATATATATATATATATATAAGGGTAAATAGGGATTGATAACCTTTATTTTAACAATTTTTTGTTAGATTATTCATAATAATTTCAATCTAAGGGATAAATAAATGAAAATGGTCTTTATATAGTGTTTTGATGCTTTTTGAGAAATGAAATGAGT
This sequence comes from Torreya grandis, assembly GCA_037957365.1. Taxonomy (NCBI): domain Eukaryota; kingdom Viridiplantae; phylum Streptophyta; class Pinopsida; order Cupressales; family Taxaceae; genus Torreya; species Torreya grandis. The sequence goes on along the minus strand of JARHVA010001263.1, from coordinate 244,389 downwards.
CTAGGTTGACCCTAAGATGCTTTGCATAATGGAAATATATTCGTTAAGTGTAAGGGAATCTAAGGTTAAATAGTTCTACCCATTTTCAAATAGCACATTGCACTATAGACTAATGGGGTCGTGCTATTGTCTAGGTCACTAGCATGTGTGAAAATGGATCATGGATGCCTAAGCAATGATTTAATGTGGCATTTGGTATATCTTGGCATAGGCTAGATGTGCAGAAAATATGGAAAAGGATCAAAAGAGGCCCTAAGATATGTCTAGCACCAAGCTGAGGATAGGGTGGTCTTAAGTGACACTCATTACATGAAAATGACATGTTATATTACTAAAAATGTCAATTTTAATAATTGATATTTAATTATATCCTTGGTATTTATATTTCACATTATTAGATTTGGTCATTGGAACAACTATTCTTGAAAATAATTCAAGATGGTTTTTATATAGTTGATCAACAGGAAGGATGTGTTTGTATGGATACAATGGTTACAGTTTATATAAGTTGTCAATTTTCACAAAATCAACCATTGGGAAAGAACAAAGAATTATAAAGAGACATAAATCCAACCTAAAATTCTTTAAATGTCAACCAAAAAAGTTTTTATAGAAAACTCACTTGATATAGATGATCCTAAAATCAAATAGTGGTGAAGTAGAGTGTAGGCTTCAAGGAGGAAGAGAATAATGTCAATGAAGATCAAAGTAAGAAGTGTTGGTGGTTTTGGTATGACTAGGAACATTTTACATTAATTTATTAAATGGTTTACATGTTTTAGATGTATTTAGGATGAAATTGAAGAAATATGGGTTCTTTCAAGTTGTGCATGCCTCTTTAAAACTATTTAATATTTTCACTTTCGCCTTTTTAGTTTTAAATTGAAAAATCAACAAAGTTGGGCACTAACATTATTCCAAAAACATTTAAATTGGTAGAATTGGTGATGGAGGGTCTGTCAAGAACTAACAACATCCCAAGAACAAGTGCATTGGACACATTGGTTATTTTGATCCCATTAATAATAGATATTATTCTAAGAAGATATCCATCAATTGCATCAATGATTTTAAGCTCATTAGGAATTGATTGCTTAGAAGGAACAAGGCATCATCAATAAAATTAGTTCACTCAGGATCTCAATTTTGGAACTCAAATTAAACTTTTTGGACTAAATGTTTATAATAAATTAGATTTATTCAAATTGGTGTACACAATGGATAAAAAATTGGGGAAAAGGGGACTTTAGTTTTGATGAAAATAGTTGTCTTGAATTATAGACTTGAGTTATGAGGTTCAAAATATGACTTCATAATTTTAAAGTTTCATAGACTTGATGCTTCTATTCATTAGGATAGAGAGTCAAATTTAACAAACTTGAAAATGCAAAACTTTGACAAGAGAAATGAAAGGAACATAAGAGACAACAATAAATAATAAATAATCCACAAAATAAAATTAAAAAAATAAAATAAGAGAGGTAAAACCAAAAAAAAAATACTAATTCACCTATGTACATGTAGGGGATAACTTGATTTTACTAAAAATACATCTTAACGTATTTACCAATGTATGGTGATAGGAGACATGTACAATCTTCATATGACAAGTAATAAGTTTTATCTCCATAGAAGTGATGGATTTTGAAAGCATCGGTGCAAAATGAGTTGAAATTTCCATATTTTTCCTTTGACTCTCTTATCTCATCCCATAATAGGATAAGGTCTCTAATTTGGAAAATCCTCTAGTAAATATTTTTGTCAAACAACTTATTATCTTTGTTCTAATGTTTAGTTATTTTATCAATGAATAGTATTAGTCTTCTTCCAACCAAGTTAGGTACATGATCCTCTTATCCAATGAACTTATGAAATCATACATTTCAATACTCCTAGCCATAGTAGTGAAGGTAACTCCATAGAGATAAATATTTTTGATTTTGATACATATATTAGTTTGAACCGTGACATTATAATGGTTCTTTTTGGAGTTATACTATCAACCCATAATATATCGTACACTTTTTTATTCTATTTCTTTTGGTTGTCATCAACCAATATGCAAACAATCGTAACAATTTTCTTCTTAATTTATTTATTATTATCATTCTCTTATGGATAATAGTCAAATGAATGTGATAAGGATATACCAGAACCATAATAGAAGCCTATGAATTCAGATGAAGAGAAGCTTCAACCATTATTAGTTATAATTTTTGAGGAAAATTGTATTTTACCAAAATGTTTTTGTTTGACCTAAATGAAATTAACCCACTTGGTAAAATAACCCATGGTCGTGATTACATGGGTGTGACTTTCACTCAAATGTTAAATATAATATACCATAACCATAATAGAAGCCTATGAATAATATAAAATACCATGGATAATAGTCAAATGAATGTGATAAGGATATACCATAACCATAATAGAAGCCTATGAATTCAGATGAAGAGAAGCTTCAACCATTATTAGTTATAATTTTATGAGGAATATTATATCATACTAAAATGTTTTTGTTTGACCTAAATTAAATTAACCCACTTGGTGAAATAACCCATGGTCGTGAGTACATGGGTGTGACTTTCACTCAAATGTCCATTTAAAGTGCCAATGAAGTCCATACCCCATTGCTAAAATGGTTCCTAAATTAATATTAGATTTAGTGGGAGGAATTAAAGATTTGGCCTACCTATGAACTATTGACATGTGCCACATTTTGTAACCCACTCTTTAGAATATTTGAATAACATAGGCTAGCTATAGTGGGCACAAAAAATCTTGTATGATATCATAGGTGAAAAAAATGGCCACCACAAGCTTCACTATGGAATGCTTCAAGTAATAATTTTTTGTTCTCTATCCACACATTGTAAGAAGAATAAATCAATATCTTTATTTAATAAGGTATTTTCCCAAGTAATATACTTGGTAGCCCTAAGCTTCACTATCCTCTTATTTTTATTCAAATGCTAAAGAAATTCTTCGTAAGTAAAAAATGAGGACATATCAAAATATAATTCATCAATTAAGCCAATAAATACTATTAGTGGAAACTCTTCAACATTTGGAATATTTGTTTCATCAACTATAACCTCTTTCTAGTCATAAGTACCCTTTATAATAAGCTGACACAAATTTCTGCATCACATTAACTTGGTAGGTTTGATTTCAAGATCATACTCTTCTTTTATTACCAATTTAAGATCCTCTCTTTGAATCAAGATCTTGTTTCATCAAGATGGAATTAATGATAGTGTTAGGTATCATTACAAAATAATGAGATTTCAAGATATAAAATTTGAATTACTTAACTATTTTGACCATAACATAAACATTTTTTTCAATAGGTGAGTAATTAAGTTCATGGTTTTTTAACCCAAAAATCATGAAAGCGATTGTTATCTCAATTGCATCATATTTATTTTGAAAAAGGATAGCATAGAAGGTGTGTTCAGAGGAATAATTGCATATTATGAAATATTTTTGGAAATTCAAACATACAAGTGTAGGTGTTTGACCAATGATAACCTTTATCTCTTTAAAATCTTATTTTCATTCATTTTTTCACCTGAAGGTAGATGTACCTTTCATCATATATTTTATATTCCTTGTTAGTTCATAAAAATCAAGAACAAATGTTCTCAATAAGTTCACCTTTCCAAATAAAAGTGAACACTAGGTTTGATAGTCAAAAGGGTCAGCTTTTGGATATCTAGAACTTTTTTTGGTTCAATCTTCATTCCTTCCTTTGACCCACTATGACAAAGAAGTTTCCCTTCAGATATTTGAAAATTATGTTTGTTGAGATTAAGTGAAATACCATGAGTTATAAATTTATTAAATACTTCCACTAAATGATTTTAATGGTATTCTTATTTATTTGAGAATATAGTTACATCATCCAAACAAATCACTATGATAAATCATGAAATGCTAAGTTCATTTCCATTTGAAAGGTATCCCCTATGTCGATGAGGCCAAAAGGATTTATCTTGTATGCAAAGGTCCCCCAAGAAGTATTGAATGTTTTCTTATGTTGATTTTCCTTTGAAACTTCAATTTGGTTATATTCAAAAAAGCCATCTAGCAAGGAAAGCATTTAATAACTTGTAAATGCCTCTAAAATTTTATCCATGATCATTAAGGGCTAATTATCTTTTAAGGATGCCGGAGTAGATTCTTATTTTTCCACTCTTATTATGAATCAACACAATATTTTCCATCCATGTATTATGATGGATGGGAATTTTGAATTTTAGAAAGAATTGTTCCTACAATCTTAGGGTTATAGTTTATTTTCTTTTACCTATGTGGAGTAAAACCAAGTTTCAAAGGAATACTATGCTTCATTTCTTTAGTCCTGAACACCTTAATATCAACATAGCTCCAATAAAATATATCTATATATAATTTGAACATATTTATGTACCTATGTCTTTCTCCCTTAAAACAACATTTACCAATGTTTCCATACATTGGTTCTTAAGTGAAGCCAATATTGAACTTTTCATATTTAGAGGATGTTATTGGTTTTATTTGTATCTTATCTTTGACATACATGTCATGTATATCAAAGAGGTCCTCTAGAGAAACCAAACCTTTTATAATTCTTTTTACCTTTGAGTTCAATTATTCCATCACATTTATTTTCACTTAGAACTTCAGGGTCCTTGATGAGTTCAGCTAAAGAAACATCCTTTGTTTTGCTTTCATATTCTTGGAATACTAATTTTATGTATGTAAAAGTATTGCCTTAAAAGTTTATATTTATAAAATGATCATCTTTTTCAAGAAAAGTGATGATTTTATTTTCATATTTGAATTCTTGTTAGTGTTCAAAGTTGTCTAGTACATTAGGCCTAGATATTATTTCAATAGTACACTATTTTCGGTCAACACCAGGAGGGGGGAATCATCAAAAAATTAGAATATATAAGTGTTAGCTCTAAGAATAGTCATTATGGAGAATAGATCAAATGCTTTAATGTAATCCCAAACAAAATTGTGATAATGTTTTAGGTTATAATTTTTGACTTGGTATTGATCTCTCATCTATTTTAGTATGAGTTCAACATCACCTCATGTTTTTAATTTTTTTATCCCCATATCTTATGAAGTTTTAAAGCCTAAAATCAAGGGTTCAAATTCAAAACAAATCATACTTTCAAATTAAAACATAAAGGAGGATGTAAAGATCACATCATTTACTAAGATAAGAATGATTCCATCACTATCCGTAGCTGAGGAGTAGCTTCTATTTAACTCGAGAGCCCAAATGTCATTATAGTTTTATTTCAAAAATATATTATATTTAGTTCATTATCAAAAATTAACGTATGATTTACTAATCCTTCAACTTTATAAAGATTATCAGCCCTTAGATCTCCATATTTCCACTTCATGAATCTATTTTTTGATCTATGCTCTAACTTGTGTTTGACTCCTTTTACGAAGATTTTGGCATGAGAAAAATCTACTTGGATTTATCCAATTATTTACATAAATTTATTCTTAACAACATGCCATATGTTACAAGAATGTCTACCACTAGGATAGGCATATTTATTCTTTTTTGAGGGATGGAGGATATGGCTACTTGAGCATCTTTGATCTCACTAAACAAGGGAGCTTATTTGGTATCCAAATAGTGGAAACAATCTAATGTTTTAGTGAAAGTGAGACCCAATGCATGATAAAATTTAGTAGGTCTAACATTATTAAATGCTCCAATGTTAATTATGCAATTGCTCAACTTAAAACCCTTAAGAAAAAGGGAAATGTAGAAGCGTTTTGGTTTACATGAACTAGAAATGGATGCAACCATGGAATTCATTAAATTTTTCAAATTGGCAATGGTTTCAAGAAACCCTTTAGATTTATTTTCATTAGTATTGGGAGTATTACCCTTTATAAATTTAATTAATCTATCTCATTAATCAATATTGGATCTTAGGTATTCATCTTGAGACATTTGAATTTTAGACTTTCTTCAATGGTCTATGATATCAAAGGTAGGGACAATTATGGAATATGAATGTTGCTAAGATTACAGGAAGAAAAGGTGAATTTTTATCAAATTTATGAGTTTTATTAGTCTTTTGATGACTTTAGGTAGAAATCTGAGGAGAGGTATTCAACTTTGTTTCAGATTGATTTTATTTTTCTTGATTAGGTAGAAGAGTTCCTCAAGTCAATATGACTATTCTAGGATATGTATAAAGATCTTCCTTGACTTTGAAATTATCTTTTTGATTTGTATTTTCACCTTCTTTCTTATTTTAGCCTCTTCTTTCTCATTTTGTGTTCTTGTGAACACTACAAAAGATTGGTTGTTCTTGTCATCAACCGCATCATTGTAGTCATCTTCTTTAGATTCATACTCAAAGAATGCATTATTGGAGTCATGTCAAGTTATTCTTTTTTAAATTATTGGAAACTTAGATCTAATGTTTTAGCCTCTTCATCTTCATATAAATATATTTATTTAGCCTCTAATATTGCACAAGCAATAGGGTATTTTTCACAACAGGGGGAGTGTTTGCAAGAGGATGGGCTTAAATGACAATTATTTGTTGTGGAGCTTGTAACCAAAGATGTCTAATGTTTTGATGTAAACAAATTAATCTTGGAACAACTTGATATGGTGTTGCTAATGCCTTTTAGGGTAATTACTTATTTAAATAAATTATATTGTTGGATATCTTTTGGGTATGTTAATCCACTAAATCTTGATTTGAATTTTTCCCTTTCAATTTTGTATAGCATATTTTCAATTTCATAGACATTACCATGTCATTTTCAAATTCTATATAAAATTACCGAGTTTGCTCTAGGCTTATTCTCAAGAGAAAACCTACTTTTTGCAATTGTGAGTTTATTAAAAATCACTTTAAATTTTATAATATGGGTTTAATTGTAATAAGAGTTTTATTTTACATTTTAAAAAAATTTATCAACGAACTCCCTCATTGGTTCATGATCTTCCTTCTTCATTTGAGTTAGCCATGCAAGAAGTGCATGCACATTTTTTACTGGCTTGAAATGAATTTTAAAAAATTTCCTCATGTTATTCAAATTATTAATAAATATGAGTGTAAGATGGTAAAACCAATAAATATCCACATTAAAGATAATTTAAATGAACAACCTTATGATAATGTGTATGTGTTCTAGTTTGATAATCCTATATGTGGCAAAGAATGTAATAATGTGTTCATCAGGGTGTTGTCTACAATCACCCAAAAACATAGGAAAAATATTTTATAAACCCTTTAGAAGTTCATGATGTTGTCCTACATCCAATTTCCATATTTTAAGACCCCAAGGTAATATCATCATGTTCTAAAATACTGTGTTCAAAGGTATGATAGTTACAAAAAGTATGAGTAATTTACTTACTATGGAACCACCTTTAGATTGTTTATTTTTTATAGGACTTGAAAGATTTATAGATTTATTGATTCTTTTTATTTTCTCAAGACTTTATTGAAATCAAAACTTTATTACAACTTAAATAAAGGGTTTATCTTACCTTCAACATTTATTGCTCTAGTGAACCTTCTTTCTGCCAGGATGAAGAAGTTATATTATTGTACAAGAGTAGGTTGAAAATGGATAAATATTCACAATTCTCTTTTTAATTGTGTTGTTCATGAAACAAGTGTTATGGCTCTTTGTACAAGGTCTACATGGTATTCTTCTTCTTCCATTATAGTTACAACACTTCAAAAATGAAAAAAACTAATTCTATTATCCCAAATGAATGCTAAGAGGTTTGAAATAATATATTCCTATGTAGTTCACACCTAATTAAAATTTATTGGATAAATAGATGCTTGAAATCCAAATATGGTCATGGGTAAAACAAAAGTTTATTATGTGGGTTGCAAGGAAAATACAAAATTGTGCCCCATAATGGGCACTAAAAACTATTTTCTATATTTTTCTTAAAGTGGACAAAACTTGTCAATATAGTATGGGATAAATATCTCCTCTATTTTTAGGTGAGGATATCTTTATTGAAAACAAGAAAGGAATAGAATGTTTTTTTGGTACAATATTTAATTTCAAAATTTGATGTTTCTAGGGATTTTTACATGTGAAGGGAATAAAATGTATAAGGAGGAAAATGAAAATAAGTTAAAGAAAATAATATAATAAGTAATATGTATGCAAATAAAAAAATGCATAATTCACCTTTGCACATATAAAAAAGATATACATGATTGTTAATAGTTGAACAAAGCATTAAATGGCATCAAGAATGTTTAGTAATGATACATATTAAACATAAGAGTAACATATACCATATGAAGACACAATAAAAAATAAAGTTCTATAAAGCCTCTTTGTATTTAATTACTTTCCTTCTCACCAAAAATTTTCAGAGTATTAAAAAATCATTTTAAAATGAATAGAACTTTTATTTATATCTTAGGATTGTAAAACTAATTCTTAACCACCTCATAAGCACCTGTGAGGTAATAATTCTATTTTGATTTTTTGTTTCAAATTACATTCAAAAAAAGTGAATCATAATGAATTAAGTTTCATTGAAAAAGTGGAACGAGAAAATAAAATTTAGAGAGAGAGAGAGAATGCTAGGAAGAAAGAAAAGAAGCTTTGTCTCCATAGGAAGCCTGATCACTTGTTGTCACCACTTGTTACTATTATTGTTATTGTTCAACTAATGTAAAATGAATGTTATTCAATTTATTTATGGATTCAAAATTAAAGGCATCCTTGTTGAATAATAACCATTTAATTAGGCCCCCAATGTAGAACCTTAATGGTATACTATTGCAATGGTGACCACTAAGTCATGGGCTTGACCCTGATTGAATTGTGAGCATTGTAAGCTGAAGGATTAGTTAGTTGGACTCACCTTATAAGTTTTATGCCTGTGTACTAGGTCATTGGGTCCATAATGATGATAATGTCATCCAATAATAGTGGACCACCTTAATTACCAAAATAAAAATTAAAAAAATCCTTTAATCATTTTCTAAAATCTTTCTTTCATTTCTAAAATACTAAAGAGTCATGTTTTTCCTTCTTTTAGAATTTCATAATGGATCATGGGTTATTTAGATATGACAAATGACATCGAAGAAGCTCATTATGAAGAAAACAAAGATACCTACAAAACAACAATAGCTCAATCATGGTTGAGTGAAAAAAGGAAAGGAACATCTAACCTGCCTAAGACATTGCATAGGTTTAATTTCTATAATGACCTACCTAAAATCATAACACTATTAAACAATGTGATGGGTCATGATAAAACATACACGTTTCAAAATTGGATGTATTTTTTAATAAATATTATTTGTGATGGAACATAATTCATAGATTAGGGTCATATCATCAATGATAACCTTCATGAACAACTGACCAACTTAAAAACAAATCATGGGTTATCATAATGGATAGAACTTCATAATGGTTATTGATTGCATCGTTTCCCTTTTTAGAAAGTTTAAAACAATGTTTATTGATTGAGAATCTAGTTTCACAACTACATTCTTAGAGTACCTCACTTACCTAGTTTCCTTATTGTAGTATTTGGCACAAGAAAGAACTAGGTCTGAGAATTTAAACCGAGTCAGGAAAAGTAAATGTATGTGTGAGCCCACTATCAAATGTATTTTAGAAATAAAAGTTATGTTGCCATCTTGCATTCTCTCCCAAACTCATTCATGTTGACATAACCAAGAATGAATCTTCGATCTCTAGTATGTAAGTTTTGGGAACATATATTTACTCATATCCTTGGTATTTGTATTTCATCTTGTTGAGTTTGGTCATCAGAAAGGTTATTATTGCAAGGAATTCAAGATGGTTTTTATAAATAACATAGGGAGGAAGGATGTGTTTGTATGGATACAATGGCCGAATAACATAGTTCATTTAAGCTGCTGATTTTCACACAATCAACCCCAGGGAAAAAACAAATAATGAAAAGAGATTATTAAAAAAAATAAAAATAAATAAATCAACCTAAAGCTTCTTACAATTTCAAGCCACAAAGTTTTTAAAACAAATTCACCTCACATAGGATATGTTGAAATAAAATGGTGGCGAAGCAGAGTCTAGGGCACAAGGAGGAAGACAATAATGTTATTGGAGAGTAGAGTAAGAAGCGTCAACGGTTTTGTAACGAATAGGAACACCTAACATCAATTTGTAAAATGGTTTGCATGTTTTTCTATGCGTCTAAGATGAAATTTAAGCAAGAACAGTTTTGTCAGGTCACACAAGGCCCTTTAAAACTATTTAAAATTATCATTTTGGCCTTTTTAGTGTTAAATCAGAAAAATCGAAAAAATCAGGATTTAACACTGTTTCAGGAACATTGCAATCAGTCGAATCAGCGATGGAGGGTCTATCGGGAACCAATGACATTGCAATAACAAGCGCGTCGGTCGTATCAATTATTTTGAGCCTGTTAGGAACAAAGGTTACTCACCGAAGATATCCATCAGCCACATTGGTGATTTTGAGCTTTTCGGGAACCAAGTGCTTAGGAGGAATAAGGCACAAAATTAACATACTTAAAAGAACTCAATTTTAGAACTCAAAATCAAATTTTTGGATTAATTGTTTATAATAACTTGGTCTACACAATAGAGTAAGAACTAAGAAAAAAATGGGGACTTTAATTTTTAATGACAAGAAGTTGCAAGCACTAACCGGGGCGAGATGTTGTAGAGGACCCAACACTTGAGGAGCCACTCGAGTGTATGTACAAGAAAAATGACAATAAGGTGATGCATAGGCTCCATGGCCATTGAGAAGAAAGCCATGCACGTCACATACTACTCGATCCAAGGCCACTGTAGAAAGCAAGAAAGACCGTCCACAAAATCCATTCCACTAGAGACTGCGCTATCCACACTTCCATAGACTCCACGTGGGAGCGTTCCATCGTTACCGTATTCCCATACATTAACGAGGTGGACCCTCTTCGCCAATTATTCATTACTCATGTAATCCTTGTGTAACAATTGAAGGACCAATCATCGCTTCATTCCTGGATGAAATTCTGACAACCAACCAGTCGTAGGGACTGTGTCACCACCTAATGAGGCAGAATGGAAGGCTGCAAAAGAGAAATAATACTTGGTTGAATAGAAGCAACAAATAGTAGGGCAAGTGGTAAAGGATGCCAACGATAAGAGACTAGATGATCTGTGCAAGCAGGAGGAAGCTCAAAAAAAACTCCTAGAGAAGATCAAGCGACAACAGATAAGGTAGCCCAAGGGAAAGCTATGAGTTCAATGAAGCTGCGAGAGCCAAAGTAGAGCAAGACAAGGTGACCAAAGAAGAGGAGAAAAATAAGAGAGAACAGGAAGAAGAGAAAAATAAGCAATAGGAGGAGCATCAAGTTCAGGGTGCGGAATAACCCATGATCCAAACACAGGTGACTTCTGGTAAAGCTATTGGGGAAACGATGCAAAAGGACCAGGGCTCAGACGCGAAGTAAACCAAAGAAGATGAATCCCGAGTGCAACCTGTAGAAACTTTCATGAGATCTATTTCAGGAAAGGAAACCTCTTAGGATGAAGGTTTTAAAGGGGGCGATGACACAAAAAGATCTTTGTGGATGGATATCCATGTCGTGGTAATCAGACGAACAACATTTCTCATACCCACATTACAATTGTGCGAGGCACAATTAATACCATTAACTAAAAAAATTCAGCTTATCGTATCAACAACACCAGAGTAAGTATCCATAAATGTTACATAGTTTCCACTTAAGAAATAAATTGAAGATCCAACTCCTTTCACGTATTCATTGCACAAACGATCACCCACCTAATGAGAAATAATGCCAAGTTGAAAGAATGCATGGCAAAGGCGAGAATAAGATAGAATATACCTACCCTACATTGGTCGAATAGGTGCTAGGCAGCCAATTCATGTCTGAACCATTGAAATTCATGGATTTAAACACAAATCTTAATAGGACTTAGCATATATCTAATGGTTGGAGGAAGCTAACGAGCTGTTGCATTGGAAAGTGCAACTTTAGGACGCCATTAAAGAGGATATAAACAACCTGACCAAGGTCATCTAACCTCACGGTATAATGGAAGAACATGCGACAAAGGTGGAAATGGATGTTGATTTATGGGAGTCCATGCAATAAATAGATAATCTCATGGACTGCATGAGACTATGGGAGCTTGAGATGCTAAGGAGCGCATTCACAGGCATTCAGGTACAAATATATGTGGAGAGGGAGAAGTAGATAATGCAAAACATTGAGCATAATGTTAAATTACATCGATTATTAATTTATGATATTGGTGAATATGATGTGCAGGGAATCATGCAAATTTTAGCATAGATGTGCACACCCTTCACAGTGTGTGTGAGAAATTGGGGACAAGAAAAATTATGTGGTAGACCTGGTAGACATTTTGAGTTCAATCAAGGATGTCATCAACGAGCCACAGTCTATTCCACCCAAAGCTACTCAAGACGTTGCAAGCATAGAATGACATTTAAATGCAAAACAAACACCACAAATTCCTCTAGTGCAATTAATGCACTAACACAAATTTGAAGCAAGAACCTTCATAATAGTGTCAACACCAACATTAACACAATCCATGACACATTCATCGTAATAAGGTATTTTGGTTTGTTTAATTTTAATCAGTGTTGGAATGAAATTTGTTTGTGTGAAGACTTTGTGAGTAAGGCTAGGGAGTTTTAAAAACCATAAAGGGAAGCCTCCTGGTTACACCAATCAATTAAATACTCATAAAGGATGATAACTTGGTATGATACTTAGCTGAAAACCTAAAAATGTTGATAAGTTGAGTGCAATTAGTGAAAAATAGAAAATGATACTTGTGAAACTATGAACAAACCTTCTACAAAAGACAAAGGTGACAAATTTTAGCACAAATTATCCAATGCATTGATTCCGTCTTCAGGTAAACACACTCTAAAAATAGCTAATCTTGTGATGAAACAAGTGTTTAAGTCTGGGAAAGTGTTAAGAAGGGATTCAAAATGCTATTTCTCAAGTTATTTGTATAATTTTTACGTGTGACATATTATGTTTTGTATTTTGTAAACTTTCATATAGGTCAAAATTAAAAATGGAAGATTGAACCATTTTCTCTGACCAAGGAAGAAATAAACAAAGAATTGAGAAGCTCAAGAGTCATGTTGACTCCATTAATATCTAACACTTGTAGAAATGCAAGTCTTATTTTTTTGAATTACTGTCATTACTAGTTGTTTGTATATTCCAACATATCGAAATTTTGAATCAGTCTTTATTGTAACTAATATGATGAATATGAGTACATAAAGTTTCTATGTTCTAAATGGTTATGTGTGGAAATATGCTTATTTCTACAAAGTTTGAATCTCCATCACAAACCTTAGGATAACTTAATGAATTAACTCCCTATTATAGTTAATTTAAATATAAATTTACCAAGTATGAAAATCTCCCTAACTTGCGAGTTGCATGGCATCCTATAGTCTACACCACTATCTTGTCCTAATGAGAGTTTATAGGGACCACTACTAACAAGATTGAAAAAACTAAAAAAATAAGACTAGAATTTTGTAAACTTGTTAGTAGGAAAGGATGTAATTGGAGTTAAGTGGGGTTGTAAAATAAAATACATTGTAGATGGTAAGGTTGAAAAACATAAAGCAAAACTGGTGGCCAAAGGGTATTCAAAATAGTGAGGGGTTGATTAGAATGAGACCTTTGCACCTATACTAAGGTTAGACAGTATCAAATCTTTTTTCACAATTATAAATCAACACAAGTGGAAAGTATGTCAAATGGAAGTGAAATCAACATTACTGAATTGAGTTGGAAGAATAATTATACGTGTGACAACCATGGTTATGAGATCCATTTTCGTAATACCAAAGAGTATAAATTAAAAAATGATTCACATGGGCTCAAGCAAGGACCCAATGAAGGAGTTTGAGATGATTGACCTGGGTTTGATGAAATAATTTATTAGTATTAAATTGGATCAAAAAAATGATGGGAGTTTTATGTCAAAGCAAGTATGTAAATGATGGCCTAAAGAGGGTTAAAATGATAAACTGTAGACTTGTATCAACACTTGTGTTGGAGTTTTTTGGTCACCTGCATGCTAGTCTCATGCACATACCAACACTTATTCTTTCTACATCAACATATCATGTGAGTTTGGGCTCAGGTGCTCATCTAAGGTGTAGAGAGAGGAAATTGAGAGGTGTTGTGGTGATTTCATTCATTGTATTGCATGATTTCCTTTGCATGCACAAGAGTATTAAGAGCATACTCTATACTTATCCTAGAAGCACATGGCATTAAATAACTACTCATAAGAAAAAAACATAAAATCAGTATATTACTCAAGTATTCTTTATTAAAATATGCACAACATTAAATAAATGACAACAACATTAGTGTTGACCTATAAGTAACATTATACACTCATAAACAAAGATAACAATCGTAGTAACAATAACCTTATCCATTACTCATCGATCATGATTACATTGATTACAAGGTGCTCAAAGGAACTTAATAATATTATAACTATCTACCTTCCTCCACATTACGTCAGTGTTCCCTTACTTTCTCATTAACTCAAAAATATTCTTTCTCTTAGATGCCTGCTTTTCATAGGTTTTTAAATGGCTCTATGCATCAACATGTATCTCAACATCCACCAATCATAAGTTAATGCAAGCTGGTGTAACCCTCACCTTGTTAACAATCATGTCAGAAGCTTTCTCACCAATTCATATGCAAGAGGTTTCGAGTCGATCTGCTAGCTTCATGTATGCACTTCAGACATCAATCTAATTTAACTGAGGAAAACATGTAGTGCACAAACCAGAATGATGCCAAAAATCTAATAGTTCCTATAACAAGCATAATAGCAAAAACCATGAGCAATGATTAGCCAATGTATAAAGCAGCCGACACAGGCCCAATAAGACTTCATAGATCAAACACCAGATAGTTAATTGAATAGAGAAAAATGTAAAGAGCCACAGAGCCTGATGCAAAGAATGATTTCCACCACCACTTCCAGTCTTCAATGCACAAGTGCATGTAAGTTAGAACTAGAGAAACCTCAGCGCAGACCACGACAAGAAGAATCAACACAATAAAGAAAAATCCAAACACATAGTAAACTCGAATATGAGATTCCTGTTGAATCACGTATAAATACAGTGTTTACTTTAATTTTGTCACCAAAGACCAACCATGGGTAGGGGATTTGTTGTTCTCAAACATTAATAGAATAAACACATAATTTAACACAAACAATCCATTTATACAAATGATGTTATGAAAACTATTTTTGTACGTTTGGGGATTCATCATAAGTCAGACTTCTACAATTTCACCAATTGCATTGAAAAATTTCCTAAGATCTTCTTCAGCAACATCTTTATCAAGGCCATCGACAAATATTTCAAATTCTTTCCTCTTCCGCTTTTCTTTGACAACTTTGTGATGCTCTGCTTCCTCCTCATCAGGCTCATCAGGTTCCTCTTATCCCCTCCTCTGCAATCCTTGCTGCTACTTCTTCTTTCACCCTTCTTGCATGAAACTTGGCCTCTTTCCTTCTTAATTTTTTTTGCCTTCTCCTCTTCTTTTCTCCTAAGTATTCGAGGGTCCTTTTTATAAGCATTCTCAACAAGCGTCCAAATCCTTACATTCTCCTCCTTCCTGGCTTTTTCTCGGATCTTTGTGTTCTATTTTTCCATCCATCTCTATGTCCTTTGAATGAGAGGTCCTTTCCTCTCTATCTTTCCTCTTCTCTACATTCCTTCTTCAACAGGGCATCTCCTTCTCCTCTTACAGTTCTAATAAGAATATTGTTAAGGACCTGCAACGTGGATATCTTACTATCTTCGGCCAAATGAGAGACAGAGCTACTGTTTGTTGCAACAGTTTCTTCTTTAGAATCTCTCTTTTAAACTCCTCCCTAACCTCTATGCCCAACTTGGGCTCAAGACCAAAAAGAAAGATTTACAATCCAACCAATATACTAGTTTGGAGAAGATTTATCTCAACTAATATCCTAGGGTTGAAATATTTAAACCACTCCCCTCATTTGCTCTTTAAGCCAATATTGGCTTCCAACATGGGGATTCTCTCTTACCTAATTTTACCTTTTCACTTTTCACTTTTGAAAATTACATTTACTCTCAAGGTAAAAGTTTGAAATCTAAACACAATTTAGAGGGAAAACAAGAATTTGAAGTTGAATTCAACTCCATGCTGGAACATCATTTGAATTTGCATGGTTGATGACCTCAACTAGTCCTCCATGAAGCTATTGTAGATGCTCTTGCATCATACTCTCCCTGTAGAAAAGATTTGAACCTTAGTTCAAATGAGATGTTTTCTCCATGCTTTAGCCTTCACTATATGCCTGGATCCCAAGGTCTTGTTGTGAATGCCAATGCTGTTGTTTGTCGTTGATAGTCTTTGTCTTTCATCTTCTTGCTTTTCTTCCTCTTTAGATATGTCCTCCTCATCTCTTTCTCAGCTGCCATCTCCCACTTCCATGCTTCTACATCTTCATACATGTCTTCTAGATCTTCTTGTTGTTCTTCTTGTTTCATGAGCTTCTCCAATGACTCATGTATGTCATTCACTTTAGCAACCTTCATACCTGCATACAAAACATTCAAAGCCACTTTAGAATCAAAATCTTTAGGCCATGAAGCCTCTTGGCTACCTTCACATTTTTTCTCCTTGATCAAAATTGTCTTGACCTCTTTGCTTTGCTCTTGTCTTGTTTCACTCTTCCCAATGGTGTCTTCACCATGGATTGTACCTGTATGTAACTCTCTTGAAGAACTAAAGAGCTCTTCCAACATTCTCATTTCTTCCTTTAGTGAGCTCTCATCTATCTCTCCATTCTCTTCATCAAACTTGGGTCCTTCTTTCTTAAGGATTACTTGCCCTTCATCCCTTATCTCATCTTTTCTTAGTTCTTGCCTCAATTAATTTCCCATCTGATCAATGGTTCTACCATGTTGATGTGTGCCTGTACACAACTCTTTTGGAGGATTCAACAACTCTTCTATCCTCTTCAACTCTTCACTCAACACAAGCTCATCCAAATCTTCATGTCTTATAGCAAACTTAGGACCAAATTGTCTTTCATCCTCTATAAATACATTCATCCACTCTATGGTTTCTTCATACAAGTCAACTTCTTCATCAACATCAATATACTTATCAAAAACAATAGGAGCACTATTACCTTGTCTCTCCTTGTCCTCTTCAATCTCTGCTTGAATCCATCTTGTTTGTTCTTTGTTTTCAATGAGGCATTACTTTGCTGCATACTCTCCCCTTTCCTCATCATCCATCCATTTGGAATTCTCTCCTTGCTGCATATTAGTCCACATAGCCACTTTCCATTTTCCATTTCTCATGAAAATATCATTAAAGGATTCAAAAACATCATCATAAACAATTTGTTTACCTTTTACCTCTTTGGTATGCCTCTCAAGCGTCATGCCTTCATGGAATGCCTCTTCCATACTCATCATCTCACCTTCATTCTCTTTGTTTCTTGAATCACCTTCAATCCTCTTTCATTGACTTCTTGGTGTTGTTGCCTCAACACTCACATCTTCTCTCTTTACCTTCTTAGGCACCCACATTTGATTCTTTCTCTTATCAATTGACTTCACAAGCCATTTAGGCATCCTGTAACCATGCTCTTTTGACAATACTGAAAAACCAACCTTGTTTGTCCTTTTATTTTCTTGCACACCTACATTCATATTAGGAATATGAGAAAATCCAATCTTATAAGGTAAACTTGCCTGCTTGCTTACTTGTTGCTTGCTTGTGTGCTTCACCATCCATTTAGGCATTATGTATCCATGATTGGCTACTTTGTGTGAGGACTTCATCTTCCTCTTACCTCTTCTAACCTGTGTATTAACATATTCATGCTCACAATAATAATCAAAATCAGGTCTTAACACTTCATTTACCTCTTGGATAGGTTGATCCATGGAGCAATTTTTCTCTTCCTTTGTGCTTGATTGTTCTCTTGCCTCTTCTTGGCATTCAATGGCATCATGGAATTCATCCTCATCTTCTATCTCTTCTCTTGCTTGTAGGGGTTCCTCAACACCTTCCTCATGCATTAACCAATGCATCTCTTCTTCTTTATCAATGACAACAAACTCTCTTCTCTTTCTTACACATTCACTTGTGCACTTGGTGTCTTCTTTTGCACCAATCTCTTCATTATTCAAGGCCTTTCTTTTGACCTTCACAAGGCTGCTCATACCTGCAATTACCCATGCAAAGACAACATTAGATATAAAAACAAGAGACCACAAGGCCCCTATGAGTGCTCTCTTCACCAACACTCTTAGCTTTTTAAGTGCTCTTCCTGGCACTTCATCTTTTCTTTCTTCTCTTCTCTTGTTCTCCTCAATGAGAACCTTCTTCTCTACCTCTTTCTCTTGTTGCTCACTTGGAAACCTACTCATACTCTTGCCTCTATGGGCTTCTTTCTTCTTGGTAATCTCATTTTTCCTTCTTCTCCTCTTCATTAGGATATCTATTGGCCACTTCAACTTCTTCCTCATTGGCCATAGCCATGCTTGCTTGTCCATCTGCATCCAAGACTCATATCTATCTACAAACATAGCTAAATCTCTTTTCAAACTATCAATCTCTTTATCAATTTCAATACTGGTCATACCTTTCTTCTTTTAGATGCTTGCTTTCTTCTTGGTGCCCTCATGTACCTTGCTACTCTGCTCTTTTCTCAGCAATATTTCCATCTTTGAGATCTTCACCTAAGTCTTTTCTACCTTGGTCTCTTGATCCCTGTAGGTCCACTTGTCTCACCCAAGCCTTTCTCCTTGACTGGTCTTTTGACAATCTCCTTGATCTCACCTAGGCCTTTTACATCCTAGTCTTTTGATCCTCCTTAATAGCTTTATTGAGCTTCACACTGAGTCATTGGTCTACAATATGACACTACTTTAACCAAATATCAATAATTTCTCAAATCCAAGCGTACCTTATTTTGGATCTTCCTCTTGAGCATTCACTATGCTCTTCTTCTAGAGCTTCTCTTGGCTCTTCACTAAGCTTCCCTTGGCTTCTTCTCCTCTTAAGCCTCAATGGCTTTAAGACTTCCTCTTCACCTATTTGCTTCTCAACCACAATAAACTCAAATCAAATATCAAGGTTACTCATACCTTTCCTCAACAAGGTCTTCTAGCACTTTGTCCTATTGATCCTTTTCTCAATCCTGCTGCAACTTATTAGCAATGATAATCAATTTACAAATCCCAAGAGCTTCAAGCTCTGATACCAAAATTGGTGTAACCCTCACCTTGTTAAAAATCATGTCAGAAGCTTTCTCACTAGTTTATATGCAAGAGGTTTCGAGTCGATCTACTGGCTTCATGTATGCACTTCAGACATCAATCTAATTTAACTAAGGAAAACAGGTAGTGCACAAACAAGATTGATGCCATAAATCCAATAGTTCTTGTAACAAGCATAATAGCAAAAATAGTTTACTCTCAAGGTAAAAGTTTGAAATCTAAACACAATTTGGAGGGAAAACAAGAATTTGAAGTTGAATTCAACTCCATGATAGAACATCATTTGAATTTGCATGGTTGATGACCTCAACTAGTCCTCCATGAAGCTATTGTAGATGCTCCTGCATCACAGGCATTGTCCACTTGGTAGTTAATGTGATACTCTAATTGAGGTCAGCTTCCTCACCATTCACTATTGCTTCTCGTTTAGATGTTAGGATCAAATTGTATATCATATCTCTCATCATTACCCCCCACGTCACCCAAAAAAATAAATAAATAAATAAATAAAAAATCATGCTATCTTAAACATGTCTAACATTGATAAGCAATTACTTCCATTATTTTGCTCATTGTACTATAAGGCATACAAATATGGTTTGGTGTATTAACATGAAACATGTTTATTTGATATGTTGTTTGAGTGTACACACATGGATTGGTTCTATCATCACATAGAAATCTCTTCTTCCTTGAGATAATTCCATCACTCTTCTGCTATATTTGTTACTCATATAGACTTAGTCACATAGAAAATCAAACTATGGGGTCAACATCACCTAACACTCATTTGGTTGATTGTCCTTGGATAACCCTATAATATATTCCCCTTGTTTGGCCTTGCTTTTAATGTCTTTATTTAAACCATTATAGTCATTGGTTGTTTATTATTAAGTCTTAGTGCCATCATACATGTTGTCCCCCAAAAATATCACTCATTTTTGGGACAACATTTGAACTATTTTGGTCCTACAGACCAAAATTATCTCTTCCCTTTTCAAAATTTGTCTTGGGCATACAAATTCCTCATTTTTCAAGCTTTTTATAAATCTACGGACTCTGCAGGCTTAAATCTATGGACTCTACAAGCTTAAATCTACAGACTCTGTAGGCTTGAATCTACGGACTCTGCAGGCTTGAATCTACAGACTCAGCAGGAAGAGAAAATCTATGGACTCAGTAGGAAGAAGAAATCTATGGACTCTACAGGCTTAAATCTATGGACTCTATAGGCTTAAATCTATGGACTCAGTAGGCTTGAATCTATGGACTCTACAAGCTTGAATCTACGGACTCTACAGGCTTGAATCTACGGACTCAGCAGGAAGAGGAAATATATGGACTCAGCAGGAAGAAGAAATCTATGAACTTTGCAGGGTAAGTTTAATAGGCTTTACAATTTGAAATCTACAGACTCTTTCAAGGTTAAAGAAAACTATGGACTTGGTTTTTACAGACTCTGTAGTGCCTTGGTTCAAACAAAAATCTCCATCAGCAAGCATCAATAACAAGTTCAATGTTTGGTTCATCCTTTGGTTCAATGTCGAATGGTTTAAAGGCAAGTTAAATCAAGTGGTTCAATGCTTTGTTTCACTCATTTGGTTCATCCATTTTGTTTCAACGCTTTGATTCATCTTTTAGTTCAATCAAATGGTTCATCAGTGAGTTCAAGGCTTTGTTTGAACCGTTGAACCAAAACTTGGTTCAACGGTTGGTTCAACGTCTTGGTTCAACGAAAAGGTTCAACGTCTTGGTTCAATGGAACATTTCATCAGCTTGTTTCATTCAATTACACTATCAGCTTGAACCATTTTGGTTCAAAGCTTGGTTCAACCGATTGGTTCAATGAAGAGGTTCAACGGTTGGTTCAAATAAAGGGTTCATCGGCTTGAACCATTTTGGTTCAAAGCCTAGGTTCAACAAGTGGTTCAAAGCCTTAGTTCAGTGGAACGATTCAACAGTTGGTTCATCGTGAAAGTTCAAAGGAGCATTTCAAAATGCAAAAGTTCAAAGGGCCTCCTAAAGGACAAGTGCCCTTGCAGAGGGCAGTTGATCAACAAAAATACCCTTCGAAAGGGTCATTTTCTAAAAAACTAAGGCAAGTCTAAGGCATAATTCCTTCGGACTTTTTGTCTGAAGGAATTCTTTCAGAAAAAAATTCCAAAAGTATTCTAAGTGGTCGCGGGTGGAAAAAACTTGAATCAAATGGAAATAATCAAAGCAAATGGAAATTCTGTAGACATTTATCCATGGGAAATTTCCGCAGACAATTTGTCTATGAGAATTATCCATGGGGATTTGCCCGGGAAAAGCCTAGGGAAAATACTCTTAGGAATTATCCACGGGAATTTGTGAAGGGCTGCCGAAGGACCCTGAAGGGCAGGTGCCCTTATGGGGGACTCTCAGCTGCCAACTTAAAGGGCACTTCCTGAAGCTGAAGGGTCACCTTCCCTTCGGAAAGGATGTAAAACAAGAAGCCTGAAGGCCATTCATGGATCATTTCTTAAGGCCTGAAAGGGCAAGTCCAATCCAAAAAAGTGCCAAATAGAGAGATGAAAGAGGACCAAGGGGTGACGTGCCCAAAAATGTCAAATTCAACACAACAAACTAGCCATTGAAAACATAGTGATCGGCGTGTGAACGTCAAATTAAAGACAACAAAATAACTGTTTATCCTTTGAACCTACAGACCAGAATGAATTCATAGACTTCAAGGCCAAGACCAACAGAAAGTGAGGAAGGAGTAGAACAACAAACTGAATCTAGGACTCGATTTAATTAACTAGAAAAGGAGGAATGATGAAGGTAAGATCAGATCACTAGGTGGACATTTAAAGTTGCACACTTTCAATAAGCGTGATTTGTTTTCCTACATTGATAAAGTCAAATGGGTAAAAATGCCCCTAAGTTATAGCCTTTCCTCTTAACATATTCAAACGCAACATGATGTGTTACTATTCCTGAGTCCTTCTTGAAATGGCTATATGAGGGACTCTCTTCTATTGTAAAATATATCTTTTTTGACAATCAAAACGAAACTCTGCCCAAATTGAAAGGCACTTTTGAGACTTTGAGCTCAGTTTGTTTATCATATTTTGTTATTGGAATAAGAAAGCAAATTTTTTTTAGACTTTGTACTGTAATATCTTTGTTGATGAGGAAACTATTCTTATGTCTTTTTCTTCAATATATCTTCTGTTCTTTTAATTCAATAAGCAAAATTAGTGACAACAGTCATAAAGGTGTCCTGAAGAGTCAAGTGTGGAGAGACTTTGTGCCTCTATAATTGCCTTTAGTGTGTTTTCTTTTCATTTCTGTGTAAAGGACCTTGGGATGAGGTTGTGCCCTCATTGTCCTTCGTATCTTACTCTTGAGCAATTCAGATGGAGACTTTATGCTGCATCTCAATTTGCTAGTTACTAAATCCTTTGCTACATTTTGCTATTACTACTAGGAGTATTCTTGTGGTTTGCTGAATAGTACATCTGAAAGGAGAGGAGTGATGTATGTCATTTCCCTTGAGTTTTTCCTTTGATTTGCATGCATCATCTCTAAAGAAAGAGAGATGGATGGTTTGCCCTACCCTTGAGTATTATTTTCTATATATATATATATATATATATATATATATATATATAGGGAACCTCCCCTTAATGAGAGGAGAGATCAGTCCCCTTCTGATGTGGTAAATCTACATATTTGGATGACTAATCTTCCTACTTTGGCTGATCAGACCTATTTTGTTTACTAGTACGCTGATCAACAAAATATTCAACCAACAATACACACTTGTTTCTGACTTAGTTTCTCCTCTAGGCTCATCCCATTATCTCACCACATGCCTCTTGTGTGCTTCTCTAGTTTCACCTTTAGTCAAATAAGCAAAGAATCTAAGTCTATTACTAGTCATAACTTGGGATTCAACTACGTTGCTTCACTAGATGAAAGAATTCAGGGGCATCTAGCTTCAAATCTTCTTCAAAACTAGCCCATTTTTCTAGTATGCCTTATATATTCGCTACAATGCTTATTATTTGCATATACCTTTCATGTTGGAGATTGTTCTTGGGGTTATTTAGCTTGATTTTTACCTCATTTATGTTCTTGGTGGTGTCCTTTATGTTTTCCTCATGGAATCTATCTTTGTCAATGGTATTCATTTGTAGCTCTAATAAGCACCACTCAAATTCCTTCTTCCCACTTATTGTTTGGCCCCTTTTGTCAACTTATTGAAAAATATTTGTGTGTTCTTCTTTAGTTTTCTTGGTATAAACATGGACTGTTAGTGATATCTACTCCTTTTATTCCTTATTTAAATGTTTTATCATTGTTGTGCTCTTTAAGAGCTTATTCAATGCATCCTTCTAATTTTACAATTTCTTGGTGAAATCAAATTGGATTTTCTTAAATTTCTCATAGCATCTATAAAACTTGTCCCTTTCTTCATTAATTGATCAGTTATTATATCCATCCTCTCCATGTGCTTGGTTTGAGTGATGTTTATTCCATCTTATAGGATCGACTAGTCATTTATGAAATGTTCATTAAACTTTAGAGATTTAAGCTCTCTGATCACTACCTTTTGGTCCACTACCTAACATTTCTTTGACTCCTCCTTAAGGTAAATTTTTACTTTGGCACATTTATCTCTTCTTCTTAGAGTGTGTCAGATACTTCCATTATGGTGCATCTTTGGTTCTTGTAGGATATGATGTTCAATAGGTTCTTCCTTGAAACTTCTATAGCTATCTTCACTAGCATACTCCCTACTTATCCATCAGTCATGTTCATGGGGTTTATGAATAATAAATCTTTCCCTTTGCTATATTTTGTTATAGCATTAAATATTTTAGTGAATTAGAGTTCAAACCATGGCTCTTCTAAATATATGTCTAAAGAAAAGGACATCTACTTATGGATTGATTTTGTGGTATGACTAGGACTCATTTCTTGCCACACGTATATCTCTTCATCCTTCAAGATGCTCTGGTGTCTATCATGGATGGTGTATTCTTCCTCTTCTGTTATTCATGAATGGCCTCATTCTACCCATATATTTTCCCCTTTTCTTCTGCTTTTTCTCTCTTCTTCTTTGTCATCTGAATGTGGTTGTTATAAACTTTCCTTGATGGTTTTATCTTCTTGGGGATGTATTATGGATACCAAGTACTTAAGATTTTCCATGACTGAATTGATTCCCTTGTTCATTACTACCTCCAAGTCTTGAGTGTTTTCCATTTCCACTTTAGGCTTTCCTTATGCACTCAACTCTATCTATACTTACCCTTCTTTCTCTACTTATCCTTTTTGATGGCATAGGGAAGTCTCACATATGGGGAATTATTGAATGCCTCTTCTTCTTGATACACTTGGGGTTTTGGCCTTGGCTTAGTTTAAATCATTATTTAGGGATACTATTGTAGAACTTGCTTTACTTTCTCCAGGTTTATCTTGACTAGCACACAAATAAGTGGAGATGGCAATGTTATGAAAATGGTTTCTAGTTGTGTAAATCATAGTTTCTTCTTCTTTAGAGGTTCTTATTTTGACTATTTCTAATCAAATTCTTATCATGCAAGAGATAGTGGTACATACTTATTCTTCTTTTTATTTTTCTTTTTGGAGGGGTGGCATATGAAATGTTCAACTTTGATGTAGGTGATATTTATATAGCACCTTGAAATTGTGCTCCCACAGCAATCCTATTTTTTTAGGCTTCAACATATATAAAACCCTATAAAGTTGACCCTCTATGGGAACATTATGTATTAGGTTCATGACACACCCAATATATTTTACTCCTCCTTCAATACAGATTCTTTGGGGCTCTCATATTTCACATGGAGTCTATGGGCATATAGATCTATCCTTTACATGTTGCTTATAATTTTTTACATGTTAGAGATGTGACCACATCAACAATGTACTTCTATGTCACTCTCTAAAGAAACTTTAGCCAACTAGTCATGTTGCCATCACCCAATCTAATCTATGTGCTAGTGAGTAGTGTTTCATGATGGCAAAATTGGTTTATCCCTCCATCACCTCTGGAAAAAATTTAGGTACACACCATTCACCCCTTATGGAATAATTTAACAATAAAAACCACTTATTTAGTAGGGATTTATATTTTGGGGAGGCTACCTTGTGGAAAGTATAGATATGATACTTTAACCTTGGAGATTTATCATAAAAGATGTACATCTTTTGGCCTTTTTGGGTGATTTCAAGTATGCCAATCTCATCATATAATAGGATCATGAGTATTGAACCATATTTTAACATATATCTAAGCATATGTGCCTTCAATGATTGTATCTATTATGAACTTGGAGATGTTGAATAACATCCCCTTGGCCATTTCGTGTGTGATATATAAGCAGTTCTTGTTGATTTCTCCATACCACCCTGATCCATGCATCTTAGTGGTCACCGATTGTGATGAAACTATTGTGGCCCTATCCTTAATGTAAAAAATAGGGAAATTAAACACTCCCTTCATATGTTTATTCTCTTTTTCCTTGAACTCAACTTCCTTGGTGTCTGTCAATGCTTCTTTATTATCCTTGATCGACTGGACTAACCTAGTTTCCTTATAGATTTGGGATGGTGTGATATTCATTATTTTATTGATGAATTAGAATCTATCTTTGTGCATGTGCAAGACTATATATCATGTGAAATCCTCAACCTTGATGAATTAATAGAGTGCATAAAATTGGAGAAACCCAACTCTGTCTAGTTATTATTTGATAGAGCCATCAAAAATTACATTTTCATCGGGTGTCTTCTTCTTGATATTGACCATATATTCATTAAATGGACTATTTCAAATAATATGGACTTATGTCCCTAAATTAGATGGGAGAATATTTTAAAATGAATAGTTCCTATGTTTTCTGAAAGTTGCATGTGGAGAATATGGTAATAATTTAGATCTATTCCCCATTTATTATATTGGAGAGAATTTAAAATTATAAAATTTTAAATAATGTAGGCATATTATTGATATTTGTTTTTCATTTGGACTATAGATAAGTCCAAATTATCTGAAATAGTCATTATAATCATATCAGCCTCATTACCTATTCCATGGTGGTAGTAGTCCTCGACCTTGTATTTTTCCACATTCAACTCCCATTCTTCTCTGTGTTTCACACCTTTAGGGTATTTCATCTGTATGAAACTCATCTTCTTTAGCATTGGTTTTTTTTTTGCACATGGTGCACCAAGATTAAACTCATTTCCCTTTACTTCTTGTACACTCTTATTTATAGTTATTTATTTTTCCCTACTATTTGTGCACTTGATGCCTCTATCACTACTTCCTTTATTTCTTCCCTTATGATAACTAAAGGCCCCTAAAATTACATGTTACTTGCTACTTATTATATTTATTATATAACGGCATTGGATCTCATGCACTTGAATCAAAAGTGAAGTGTTTCTTCCTTGATTTCTTGAGATCTTGTTTCATAATCGCTTTAAATCCCCTCTAGTTCACCCTCAGCTTCCCTACTTGGTGGTACTATAGAAGTTTTTTATAGCACACATTTTACTTTGGATTTCATGTTGTGGGATTCAATTCTAAGATTCCTTGCTCATCAATGGTATTTTATAAATTTTTTCAATTTTAAAATTAAAGTATTCCTCCTTTTTATCCACCGAGATAGATCAAATCCTAATTCATTTGAGTCACAATTCCACATGGTTTTTATTTATACCTTCCAAATAGTGTTTTCAAGTCATTTTGTCTCAAATTTATATGTTTCCTCATTATTTTTTGTGCTCAAGTTTATGAGGGCTTTGAATGTGTCTTGGGAGAAAAATGGGGAGAATGACATATATTTATCCTTTTATCCCTATTAGCCTGATTCTCAAAATGTGTGTTCAGTGTGTTGGTTGTACATGCAATGGTTATTAGAGTTAACATGATTGAATTTTTAATGATGCCACCTTCATATTAACTACTATTACAAACTAGATATTAACCACAAACATTTAAAATACTTAAATTTATGGAATGACATCATTCTAGGTAGTTATAAATTTTTGGTGTGATCTTCACCTCTGTAGTTCCATTCACTTATGGAAATGTTTTGTGGCACATGATAATGAACTCAAATAATAAAATTCAACTGTCTCATTTTTGAAATGAGTGCTATAGTCACTAGTAAATCTTAAGGGAAATCTATATCAACCAATTATGTTTTCCCATAGTAAACACACCAATGTAGCTATTGTATAGTTTGTGGTTGGTGTGGCTTCAACCTACCTAGTAAAGTAATAAATTTATTTAATAATGTAGCATGCTCTAGTCCTATGCACAACTAGAGAGATATGGCCCATAAAATTTAGGATCCATTTCTAATAAGGTGCTTGTGTGATAATTAGAATCAGGGGCATTTCACCTTTATGATCTAGTTTCCCCATCCTTTGTCACATGTTACATATTTGTGTGTATTATTTTACATCCTTAAATAAGGTAAGCCATTAGAGGCTAGATAACAAGATCTTATGGGTAATGGGTTCATCAATGAAATGGACACCACCTATACCTTCATGCCCCTCATGTAACACATTGATGCACTCATGTTTCACAACACACTGGTGCAAGGTTTCATCATGAGTGAATTCATATATCTCCCCACTAAAAATTTGATAGGGCAAGTGTAGATAACAACTTGATTTGTTTTTTTAGTGTATTAGTATGCTAGAGGTGAGGAATGTAAGAATCAAAACCAGATCCTATGGGGTGTATTGAGTTTTGTATAATTTAAAATTTGACATATCATCATTTATAGGTTGCACATACTTTCTAGATTTATGGTGTGATAAGTTGAATAGACCCAAATTTTGATTTCCTAACTTCACGACCACTAAAAATGCTACGCCCCTAACCTATCACATGTATTAGGGTAGGAATACCTTACTTATGGCTTACTTGTCCCTCTTTGATGCCATATCACATTTCTCTATGCATTCATTTGGTTAGTAGGTCGGCCTATGGAGTAACCATGGCCTAGATAGACTATATATAAGAGGTAGTGGGTAATTGTTTATCATCATATTGTTAATTCTGCTCTTATTAAAGCTTGTGGAGGTTGCTCCCTCATAGTGGCCTATCTATTATCATATATTCTGATATATTTTAGTCATATTTGGATCTATTTCTACTATTCTACTTTATTTTTGAAGTAATTTCATTACAAGTGGTATCAAAGCTACAATTTGGGCAATCTTGTGGGTGAAGCCCTAATTTTTTAAATTTTGATATATCTAAAAAAAGGTTAGGAATTTCTCTACAATTTTTTACTAGAGGTGATAAATCATTAAATTAAGATTCCATTAAAATTTTAGATCATTTGAATTTATTTTACAAAAGGTATCGCCATTTTAGGGTTTTTCATAAAATTGCTCTATAGTGTTCAATTCAAAGAATTTTTTTGATTTATTTACATTTTTGGAAAGATTATAAAAAAATTTCTAGGGTATGTTCTTTGCATGTTTTGATTTTAGGTCGACATAAGTCCAAAATTTCTTGGTCAAAGTTGGGTCAAAAGTGTCAATCAAGGTTGACATCGTAAAGCCCTTTTATGGTAGGTCGGCAAACTCAGGGCCGAAGAAAGGGTGCTAAAACTCTAGGTAAAACTCCTAACAAGGAAGAGATGGAGTTAGAAGAGGGATGTACTAGATACATTTTACTAGGGTTTTATGACATAGATCACAAAGTGAGCCAACTTGACTATAGTGTGCAAGGCATTCAAAGTGAGGTGAAAGGCATACAATCTAATATAAAATCCATACAAGATAGTTTGGTAGATATCATGATGAATTTGAAAAATAATTAGTCAAATCATCTATTTATCACTATTTCACAACCCCACTAGGGTGGTTCTCCCAACCAATCTACTTCAAATCCAACTACATTGCCACAAAGGAACCTGTTACCAAATGTGGATATGCAAAAAATTGATGGAAAAGATCCACTCAATTGGATCAACCAAATGGAGATTTTTTTTGATCTGCATCAAATCCTAGGTGGATATAAGGTTACCATGGAATCCTTATATCTTGAACCTAATCAATTCATTTGGTATTGATGGTTGTGTGCTCAAATGAAAAAGATGACTTTCAGTGTCACTTGGTCAGTTTTTATAGAGGAGCTACAATTACACTATGGCAATAGTGTGATAGAGAATTACTTCATCCAACTAGAAAATTATGATAGACTGGCTCTATCAAGGATTATATTCATCATTTTTAGAACCTATCCTTACATGTGGAGATAATTTATGAGAAAAACTTGAATGACCTATTTTTGGGTGGACTCAAGGACCATATTCAACACGAGGTATGCATGTTTAATCCACTTAAGATTTTTAATTCTATTATCATGGCACGTAGAGCTAAAGAAAAATTCATAGCCATCAAGAAGCAACTATTCACTCACTTTAAAGATCGTAGCATTTGACACCAACATTTCCTCCACCTACCATACTAACCCCTCAGCAAATTGAAGAGAAGCGTGCAAAAGGATTATGTTTTGGTTGTGATAGAAAGTAGAGCAAAGGACATAGATGTGCTAAGAAGAATTTATTCTACATTGAGGGATACAATGAAGATAAAGAAGAAGATGATGCCTCCAATGATGATGAGGAAGAGATAGAGGAGGTACCTATAGATTCGAAACCTACAATTTCTTGTCATGCACCTGCAGAGATTATCACTCCACAAAGTCTTAAGGTGGTGGGTTTTCTCAATAAATAGAAGGTGACAGTGTTGATTGATTCAGGGAGCGCACATAACTTCATCAACCCTTAAGTTGGCCACTTGATTGAACTATTTCATCTACCCAACACCAAAATTTTAGGTCATGATTGTATATGGTGGCATAATTAATTATTTAGGAAAATTCCATAGTATTAAGCTTGCTAGGGTGAGTACAATCTCAATTTTTCTATGTTTTCTATTCCCATGGGTAACATAGACATTGTTTTGGGAGTCCAATGGCTCATAACATTGGGTACCATTGAGATGAACTTCTAAGAACTATTCATGCACTTTCATTCTGAAGGTAGGAAAATTGAACTACATGGATTTTAGGCAAAATCTCCACAATTGATTAGTTCACATCAAAAGACAAAGATGCTAAAAAAGAGGGCAAATGGAATTATTGCACAATTATGTTCCATAGAAGTTCAACCCACACAGGCATCTACACATATTAATCTACAAATGATTCTTGATGACCACCCATCTATTTTTGGGGCCGTGCCAAAAGGACTACCACCAAAAAGAGAACATGATCATGCCATTCAACTACTTCCAGGGAGTCAACCACCAAATATCAGACTATATAGATATCCATATGCATAGAAGAGTGAAATAAAAAAGATGGTCCATAAGATGTTGGAGGTAGGGATAAGCAAGCACAACCAAAGTGCATATTCATCACCAGTGGTCATGGTACAGAAGAAGGATGACACATGGAGGATGTGCCCAGATTATAGGGAACTCAACAAGTACACCATCAAAGATAAGTTTTCTATTCTAATAATTGATGATTTACATGATGAGTTACATGGTGCTAATTATTTCACAAAATTGGATATTCGCTTGGGGTACCATCAAATTAGAATCAAGGATGAAGATGTTCATAAAACTAATTTTAGAATGCATAAGGGCCATTATGAGTTTTTGGTAATGCCCTTTGGTCTTACAAATGCACCATCTACTTTTCAAATCTTGATGAACACTATTTTTAGACCTTTTTAAAGGAAGTTTGTGTTGGTTTTCTTTGATGACATATTGATTTATAGTCAGACATGGGAAGCACATTTGCAACATGTGAAATAGGTGTTGATAGTTTTGGAGAATCATAAACTTTATGCAAAGCCATCCAAATGTGGATTTGGAGTACAAGAGGTAGAGTACCTAGGTCACATTATTTCCCATGAAGGTGTCAAAGTTGATCCCCAGAAGATCAAAGCTATGATGGAATGGCCCATTCCAAAAACTCTCAAAAACCTCTAAGGGTTCCTAGGACTAACATGTTACTACTAAATATTTTTGAAAGGTTATGGTAGCAAAAAAATTCCACTCATTGAATTGATAAATAAGGATGCATTCCATTAGAATGATGATTCCACCAAAGCATTTGAGAAACTAAAAGTATCTATGTGCACCACTCCAATGTTGGCTATTCCAGACTTCTCAAAGACATTCACTATTGAATGTGATGCTTATGGATCTGGGTTGGGAGTAGTACTAATGTAGGAAGGAATACCCATTGCATTTGAGAGTCATCAATTCAAAGGTAAGAATCTACAAAAACTTGTCTGCAAGAAAGAAATGATGGCTATTCTTCAGGCAGTTAAACAATGGAGGCCCTATCTGATGGGTAGACACTTTAAGGTGAAAATGGATTATGATAGTCTCAAATACTTTTTGGAGCAAAGATTATCATCTGAGGAACAACAAAAGTGGGTAGCCAAAATGTTGGGTTATGATTTTGAAATCATCTACAAGAAGGGTAAAGATAATGTAGTAACAGATGCACTATCTAGATGGGATACATCCATATAAGCATTACTTTGTGTAATGTCCATGTTACAAGTAGATTGGGTGGATGAAGCTAGGTTAGAATGGGAGAAAGACAAAGATACATAGGTTCTAATTTAAAATCTCTAGAAAGGTACTTTAGCCTCTAACATTTTTAAATGGAAAGCTAATGTCCTATGGTATAAGGGTAGGTTATACTTGTGCAAAGATTCAAAGCTTAAGCATACGATTCTTATGGGGTTGCATGCATCTCCAATTGGGGGACACTTAGGGTTCTTGAAAACTTATCACAGAATTAAGAAAGAATTATTTTGGGAAGAACTCAAGGGAGATATACAAAAGTTTGTGGTAGAATGCTTGATATGCTAACAATATAAATGTGATATAGTTAAGACCTTGAGTCTGTTACAACTGTTAGTAATTCCTAGTCAAAGGTGGGAGGAGGTTTCTATGGATTTCATCACAAGGTTGCCTAGTTCTGAAGGTAAGAATGTTACATTGGTCATTATGGATAGGCTTACAAAATATGCCCATTTTTTTGCTCTCTCACACCCAATTTTAGCAAGTACAGTAGCATCTATTTTTTTGGATGCAATTCTAAAATTACATGGTACCCCAAAAATAATTTTAAGTGATCATGATCCTATTTTCACTAGTAATTTTTGGACAGAACTATTTTCCTATTTGGGTACTCAGCTAGCTCATAACTCATCGTACCACCCTCAATCTGATGGACAAATAAAAGTGGTTAACAAATTTTTAGAGGGGTATCTCCATTATTTTGTATCAGATAAATAAGAATGATGGGTTAAATGGATACCACTTGTAGAATGGTGGTATAACACATCTTTCCATACCTCTTCTAAAATTTCTCCATTTCTATCACTATATGGTTACCATCCACCTTCCATCACTTCTTCATTAAAGGTGCAAACCAAGGTTCAAGATGTGGAGGAGCACATTCAGCATCAACAAGAGGTTTTGGCTAGTTTGCGAGAGAATTTGGCCTTGGCACAAGACATGATGAAGCAACAAGCAGATCAACACCGTAGTGAGTGAAATTTTGAGGTGGTTGACTAGTTATTTGTACGTTTGCAAACTTACAAGCAGATGTCCTTGAAGCAATAGAAAAAGGACAAAAAAAATTCTCCTAAGTATTATGGCCCTTATCAGGTTCTACAAAAAATTGAAAGTGTGGATTACAAGCTTGAGTTACCTCATTCATCTCGTATACACCTAGTATTTCATGTTTCTTATTTGAAGAAGGTAATTGGATAGATAGTTTCAACCCAGACAGAGCTCCCAAAACTAGATGAAGAAGGATGAGTCATTTTAGAACTAGAGAAGATCCTCCAAACATGTACTAAGAGGTTGAGAACCAAAGAGATTAGGGAAAATCTAATCAAGTGGAATAACTTGAGCAGTGAAGATGCAACTTAGGAAGGTGAATATTTTTTGCAACAACATCCATAGTTATTCAATGTTGAGGACAATGTTGGTTTGAAGGGGAAGTGCATGTTATGCCCCTTACCTATCACATGTATTAGGATAGGAATAACTGACTTATGGCTTACTTATCCCTATTTGATGCTATATCACATTTCTCTATGCATTCATTTGGTTAGTAGGTCGGCCTATGGAGTAACCATGGCCTAGATAGACTATATATAGGAGGTAGTGGGTAATTGTTTATCATCATATTGTGAATTTTGCTCTTATTGAAGCTTGTGGAGGTTGCCCCCTCAAAGTGGCTTGTCTATTATCATGTATTCTGATATATTTTAGTCATATTTAGATCTATTTCTACTATTCTACTTTATTGTTGAAGTAATTTTATTACAACAAACTAGAAATCTTGAAACAAGTCGATCAATCGATGGATACACCCATGAATAAATGGCTTGTTCACCAATTAATTCAAAGCTTCATTATCTATGAAGAACATAAAAATAGTGGCTAATAAGTACTTCCAAAACTTTTGGAGTGTGTAGATGATTGCAAGGGCGTCATGTTTAATAGTGGAGTAGTTCTAGTTTACAAGCATGATATTCATATTCATCAATTAGATAGGATAACTAGTTTTATTCTCACCTGATTGAATTAATTACACCAATAATTATGCTCAAAGAATCAATGTGAACATGGAATGATGTAGTCTAATTAGGGAATTGGAGGATCGAAAATCTCACCTATTTCTTGTTCAATGTCTTGAATGCATCCTCATGTTCCTTTCCCCATATAAATAGGTATTTATTGCACATGAATTCTTACAATGGTGTGGTAATATTAACATAGTGATGAATGAATTTTTGTTAATAAATGGCATTCCTTAAGAATGTACACACTTCCCACTAAGTGGTGGGCATTTCTAATTGAAGAATGATGGCTACTTATTAGGGTCAATAAGGAGGTTATATTTACAAATCACATGGTCGAGCATCATGATAAAGGGTATCAAAAAAATACATTTATTAAAATTAAGAGATATTTAAAGATGGTGACATCATCGAACATGAGGCAAAACTTATCATGATGGTCTTTTACCAACCCATAGACTAACCAATCATCTAAATAAACTTGGAGAAAATGGTGGATGAAGTTTTTTAAGGTTGATATGATAATGTGTGAGAAGACAATAGGTGTATTATTTAGGCTAATCATTATAGGCAAATGAAACCCTTTCAGTTTCAAAGGTGGTTTTAATTTTGTCCTCCTCCTTAATCTACACTTGGCAATACCTTGAAAATCTATTAGTGAAGGTGTAAACCTCGTAACCTATTACTCATTTCAAAATTTCCTAAGTGAAGGGGTTGGGAAAAGGGTCAGTGACACATGTGGCATTAAGGAGATGGTAGTAAACACATATGTAGATGTGTCTATCCTTTTATATACTGATAACCATGGGGTCACTCATCTATACTCCTATATTAGGTAGATCACACCTATGACTAACATGTTATCAAACTCTACCATTAACTTGGAGGGAAAATTTGTGTTCATATAATATGGTCTCTTATTCATGGGTCTTGCACCATCAACCAAGGTGATCATCATCTTTCCCAAAGAAGTATGCACTCTTGACATCTCCTTATAGCCTCTTGGAGAAATGTCTTATAAATCTCAAAGCAGTTCAATGATACATGTCAACTCTATATCAGACCAATAATACCCAATGGTGGCTATATTGGGTTATTTGGAGATGATATTAAATTTAGTTATCAATAGGGGCTCTTTGTAGATCTCATGTTGATCAACTTTCATGTTTACTACTTCTCACTCTCCCCAAGAAGTTTCAACCCATAAGTGTCTAGGGTCACCCTCTTGGGACTCTTCCTCCAACTTACAGACAAGCTTCTATTTTTTGGAAGTGAATTTTTAATTGTGTACCATCCATATTTCTTCATCATATTCATTGGAGTTATGGTTTAGCCCATAGTCATTTAAGAACTTAGGCATGGTTAGTCCCTTCTCATTGCTCATATGCCTAACATGTTCTTACATTATAGCTAAGTCTTTTAGGGGCTTGATTAGTTCTAAGTTGGATGACAAAAAATAAAAGGTATGGGTGAACTTATCCTTTAGATTTTTCCAATCACTAATATCCTAACGTTTCTGAGTGGAACATACCATGTGTAGGCCCAAGTGTACAAGGTTGAGTAGAATGCAAGAACCCATAACTCTACTAGAATATAATGTGTGCACAATTTTCACTTATATTAACATTCATGAATATGTACCCATAGATCAGAGACACCACCATATATGGGTAACCCTTTATAGTCTTTCCTATGCTCAAATCTAGAGCATACAACACCCTTGACCTTAATATAGGTTAAAATACCTAGTTTGTGTGTATCCCACCAACACATGGTAGTGTTCTTTAAGGTGTACACACTAAGGAAATGATGCAATCCTATTCCTTGGGGAACATTCATCTATTTCATATATAAATTGGGTATCACTTATGGAACCGTTATATTTGGGTAACACAAAAAATCCTTTGTTTATATAGATCACTTTCTACTTTTTAGATATGATGTGTAACATCTAGATCTTATTCATTAGAGAGGATTTTATGTTGAAACATAAGGAAGTTTTCTCATGCAAATACTAGGGTCTTGATCTCACTATGCCACATTTCATTCACATGACCTTATAAGATTCTTGTAACCATCGATCATAGGAAATGCTTATAGTGTCAAAAGTGGACTATGACTATTCTGAGATCAAAATACCCTCCCCAATGGGTTCTTTATTGTCTAATCCTTGAGGTGTGATGTTGTGGATCTTATTGATTCATCCTCTAAATTTGTGTTTTCAACATAGCAAGCCTTGATATTTTACCAATATAATCAGTAGACACTATTTAACATTATTAAACTCAATTAGATCTTCTTGAGGCACATGTCTGCATTGTAGGCATAACACCAAAGCCTTCCAAGTAAATATATGTAGTTTTATGCCTCATCAATCTCAATCACATTAAATTATTTTTGAAACTTTGTGCCCATTATATAAATACCAACATAGGGTATAGTTATTATGTGCTAGGCTCAGGTTTTTTCCATGAACAAAACATGTGGTAGGATCATAAGGTATGGTTACCCATCTTGTACAAAGAATACCTT
The DNA here is from genome assembly GCA_037957365.1 of Torreya grandis. Lineage (NCBI taxonomy): Eukaryota > Viridiplantae > Streptophyta > Pinopsida > Cupressales > Taxaceae > Torreya > Torreya grandis. The sequence continues at coordinate 207,820 of JARHVA010001263.1, read as the reverse complement.
GTAAGGATATCAACTTATACACTTGTGTTTACTAGAATGTCATATAATTGCATCCACTAATGTCTAAATTAATGAGAAATTCCCATTGGTAGCCTATATTATAGGATATCCTTACTCTGCACCCTCATGCTAGATATGGTGTAAGTACTTCAGTTGATTTTTATGCATAGATAGAATTTTTTTAATCATTAGGATCATAGCTTCAAATTTAAGGATAGATAATATGTCTTTGAGATTAATTCTATTCTCACATTCACTAGATTGGTGTTCTTGCCTTGTCCTTTTTTCTAAGTCTCAAAAAATTTAAAGCTCACATTGCAGATTTTAGATGACAATCACAACCTCATGTAGTACCTCCTTCTAGTGTGAACCATCTAGTTATGGTGATATAGAGGGATATGGGTACACAAATTTATCTTGGGTCTCCTCAACTCATATAATTTTTAGGCCTTCTTAGTGGGAATTATTATTGTCTATGTAGTTTTACCAATACTATTTGTTATATATAGCTTGAGGCTGATATTATTCTTAATGTGCACCTTGAAGACCCATTAATTTGAATTATGGTCAAGCCTAATCATTCCAAAACCATTCTCAAACCATTCTTTGTACATCAACTTGGCATACAAATCTAGGTAATCTTCAACCTTGTGGGCACCTTGACAATATCTACATGTATGATTCTTGGGGTAGTCCCATTGGCAGTGGTCTGTGACCTTCACTTATATAAAATGCATAGGGGAACCTTCCAACTCCTTGTTTCTATGGCATCTATATCATTTTTTATACCCATAGTCACAATAAGTTTGATTAGATGAGTCTATTATAGTTTTTTTTTCACCTTAGGCACTTGCCTCATGGAGCTCATCAATTATCCTATTGTCATTGGTGTTGTGGGTGGAGGCATTATAAATATTGTAATACATGGAAATATTTTTTTAGGTCAGATGATGAAGAAGTGGACTATTGTGCACATCATGACCCTTCTATCTAATTTATTAAGAGAGTAACATGGCCCTCACATTTCATTTGGGGTATTTATTCTTATTATGCATTTCAAACTCATAATCTGTACACCAAAACTTGCTCATAGTCTCTAGGCACTATTAACTATCATTTTTTTGAAGCTGGTAAGCCATTGAGGTGATATATTACTCCATGGAGGGGTTAAATCTAGTATTTGTGCCTCTAATGGATTTTCATATTAATGTTTCTTTAAGGGTCTCCCAAGGCTTGGTAAATGTTTTCATGGAGAGTGGATGCCAAAATGACACAAAAAATCTTCTGATGAACCATTACATGTACTGATTTGGATGAATATAAAAAGAGAGCTTAAGAACTAGGCTTTGAACCTAGCCTTGTATGCATAGAAACTCTTTGTCAGATCCTACTTGATCTCTTTAAATGAAATAATGCTATGTTGATTAAACTCGAGAATTAAAAATTACATCAAGAAGGCTAATTTTAAAAGGTCATAGTCCACACTAACATAGTGTGGGTAAATTTTTTGGTAGTAAGTGTAAATGTGATTCAACAAGTTTGTGTAAAAATAACTTACCTCACACTCTAATAATATAACTCCCTTCACTTTCCAAATGAACTCACACTTATTAACATGTTCCATGGCATTATCCAGTTTATGATAGTTAGGTGAACTCAAGGGCATTTCATAAAAAACTTGGGAATCAAGTATTGGTGTAGCTAGAGTTTGAGGTATTTTTTTATACCATTACATCAGCTAAAAGTGCACCTAAATTTTGGATTCCTTGATGGGTACCTCATGTTCCTCTTACTGACTATGGAATAGGGTATATTATGGCTCCTCTTACCACTTGAGTGGCCTAATGGCCTATCACCAGTCCTCCATCCTATTGTTCCACCTTGTGTTTTATTACTTGTTAGATGGGTTGGACCCCCTCTTTCTAGTGGCAAGCCAAACATCATCAAACCTACAGATTACATGGGTTATCCAATCATCATTCCTATTGTATGGTAATAAATTATTTGTTGTAACGCACTTATTTATTCTTCTCTCCTATGCTTGAGATATGGACACCGTCTTTATTGATTTTTTTATTATGTGTAAAGTGTTTGAACATATACTTAAGGTAAAATTGAAATGGGCACTTCCTTGGTAGTTTCTATAGGTCTTCATCCCCTTGGGATCTTGATCTTCTCTTTCTAGAATTTGATCTAACTCACTAGAGAACTCTTATTCATCAATGGAGTGGATATCCTCCATGCAATAATATCCCTTATTCCAATCCTATTATATCTAGGTCCTCATGAAATCTCTTGAGTCAAAATCTTCCCTCTACCTTGGGTCATTTTTGGCCATCACTTTCCATTAATTTTCATCATACTTGCATGTTCAGATCTCATGCCCATATGGTCTCTCCATGCTGAATACTTTATTCTTTGCTACCTATAGGAAGCTATGCCATTTTCACCTTCTACTTTCCATGTAGATTACATGCAAAATAACTTAGCCAACCATTGGTAAGTTTTCTATCCTACTATCTATCATTAAATTTTTGATCTATAATGGTGATTGCTTCAAATATGAACCTCTAGTCTTAGGGGAAAAAAGGTATTAAGGATCTTCTAGATAGGAATATATGGATATAACAAACTCTTACATGTAACTATTCAATGCCCCATACCATCAAAAATCAATGGCTTTGGTCCATACTATGTCCATGTTCCTTAGTTGTTTCACACATTATTTTGTCTTATAGTATTTTGACTATAGTTTTTATCTTATTCATAACATATGTTTCAAGCCATGCATACAGATGCATTAGTACCTCATAGAATAACATCGTAAACATCATTATGTAGGTTATTTTCCAACTATTATTTTAGCTCTTTATTTCCATGGTCAGGTTGGTTCATTGTAAAATGTTCCTCTAAATGCTCTGACTAGTGATCAATATTTTCTAATGAGATCCAATACATCATCCCTTCTCACCATTGCAATAAAAAATTAAAATAGGAAATAGAATGAAAATTTTGGAAAATTTTGGTCACTTCTATGCCAATCCCCTACACATCCCAATGTTTATTATTTCTATGTTGGCATATCACATGAATTTGGGCTCAACATATTTTTGTTTGTGTGTGCTAGAATACTTACAATGTACTCTATTTATCTAAGTAGCATGTGACATTAAATAACTACTCAAATAAGCAAAGCCATAAAATCATTATTCTACTCAAGTATTCTTTATTGAAATATGCATGACATTGGTAAATATAATAACAACGTTAGTCCCAACTAATTAGAAACATTATACAATCATAAAAATATAAAAATAATAGTAACAATAACCTTGTTTATTACTCAACCATCATGATTACATTTATTACAAGGTGCTCAAAGGTACTTAATAATATTATAGCTATCTAACTATTTTCTCTCCACATTTAGGTAGTGTTCCCTTACTTCTTCATCAACTTAAGAACATTCTTCTTCTCAGGAGCCTACTTTTTATAGGTTTTCAAATGGATCTATGCATTAATAGGTAACTCAATTTCCACCAATAAACATTTAATATGGGTGTTGTCTATTTGGTAGTTAATGTGATGCTCTAATCAAGGTTAGCTACCTTGCCATTTATTGTCACCCCTCATCCACCTATCAGAAGCCAATTATAGATCATAACTCTTAGTATTTATTTCCATAAAAGTCATGCTGACTTGGACAGGTATGACATTGTTAGGTGGTCATTTCTATTGTTTTTCTAATTACACTATTAGGTTTCCAAATATAGATGGTTTTGTTAGCAAATGCCATGTTTTGTTTTCTATGTTAGTTGGGTGCAAACAGGGGTTAAATTTGATGGCCACCTTTATGCATCAGGAAAATTTTATGTGATAATTTTAAAGTAAATTTCACCTAGCACATGATGTTCATTTATCATTTTGACTTTCCTATTTTTCATATAAATATTAAAATATATATTTTTATATATAAAATGATATAATAATAGAGATATTATTGATATAAATAAAATCATATTATATATTATTTTAAGGCATTTTAAATTATATGGTACCTATAAAAACCAAATAATAAAAAATAATTAGATATAAAAAATTAAATGTTACTATATAAAATTATTCTTAATTCTTATTTTGGTGCTCCCCTTAATTTTTACTTTGTTCTGCAATGATTATCTCAGTTCAAAAGAAACTATTAATTTTTTTTTTTTTTTTTTTGACAAATTAAAGATTATCCAAGAAACCACCCTTGTCCCTCCATCACACTTTCCACCCGAATCGATGCCCATCCATATAATTTATTGTGTGATCAACATTACATTCAAATATCTATTTATATCAGAGGCTTCCTAATTGGCAGACCATTGTCACTTTTTTGTTTAAACACCAACTACTACTTTATCTTGTTTAATAATGAGGGCATGCCTCATTATTATTTGATATTAATATTTTGATATTTATTAAGATTTACATAGTGTATCCCTTAAATGTCTTTGTATCTTTGATGGGGAAGTGACACAATATGATGTATTAGTTTTCTAATAGTGTGATTAGATGAAATAGAGGCAAATCACTGTGAATAAAAATGTTTCTAGTGTAAAATATATTATTAATATGAAATAGTAACCATTATAGGTGAATAGAAAATTTACATTTTGAATAAGCACATACAAGAGAGAAAGGCAATAAAAGATAAAACACAATAGATAAGTTATTGAAATCTTCCACTGTTAACTTCTGACTGTCTATTAGAATAATGGGTCTATTTTCTTATCTGAAATTAAGGATGAAAAAATGAGTGATGGAACAAAGGAAGCGGCCTTAATATTAATGCAATGGTAGATTAGTACCACCATAAAAGGAAAAAATCAAACAAGGAGTGGGTTGTTCATTTAGTTTAACTCTTGGACATAGCTTTTTTCAAAAGAATTTATATTATTCGATGATCACATTGTATGATAGGAAATGACAATTTAAAAACACACACACACACACACACACACACACACACACACACACACACACACACACACATATATATGGTTTCTCATGTCATAAAAGAAGATTTAATATCTATAAGATGAATTAATTTACAATGGCATTCTATCAAATCATGGGATATAAAAATTAAATAGCAATTAATCTTCGTTACAGTTTACATACATAAATAATTTTCAACTCCTCTTAAAACCATTGAGTATAGTTGTTTAAGTATGTGTATAACACTATAATTTGATAGGCACATTACAAAAAGTAGAGTAAAAAATAAATGACTGTGTAGAGAGAAAAGGTTCATATCCTAAGAAATGATTGAAAACATACCCTCACATGCTTTGTTCCCTTTGATTTCCAACTCAGTCAAGTAAAAGAGTAAGGGAATAACATCGTTAAATTTCAGCTGCAACAAGTGAAATTGAGATTTAATACCCTAAAACTAAGAAGTTAAAAGAAACAAATAACGATCCATTTAATCACAAGTGTATACCAGGACTTGCATTTCCCTCGCATGTATACCAAGCCTTGCATTTCCATCTCCTTATAAAAAACATTGTAAAAGCTAAATGGATAAATGGAGTTATAAACATGAAAATGAATAAGAGCACCTTCAAATTGTAATAATAAAATATTACAAATGCTCTTCTAACATTTCATCTCAAACGGCAATGACTAAAATTACATAGTAAAAAATATGTTATGAAAATCAACTGAACTAAAAGATGATGAAAGACACTTTTTTTACAAATAGGGGAATCCATAACAAATAAGGTATTTCAATTTTAATGAAAAGTAATACCCAAGTTAGCACCTACGTTGCCATTTTTGTGAGGCTTGATAGTCCACCTATTAATAATGTTTCGTTAATCTAGGGTTAACACATTCATTGGAGCCTGGGAGATAGGTTTTTCTATAGAAATAAATGCACATTGGGAGTATGCCATTATTGCAAAAATAAGACAAACCTAGTGGAGGATGTCATGGATGGGATAAATCAGGGCACATAATAAATGTTTTGACTTTAGTTATAAGTAGAGTATGTAGCACGTTAGTACCTATATTATTTTTGTATTTAATATTTTTGTTACACTTGATTTTTTTATTGTGAATATTATATTAACAGTTTGTATAATTTTTTTTCCCATTCTTTGATATAGTTGAAAATATAAATTGGTTGTATTTTACGATTAAAAATCAAAAAAACATCTAACAACCATCAAATTTAACCCCTGGGTGCGGGCACATGGATTGGTCATGTTAGGAAAATCCAAGCTCTTATTCCTTGAGGTATTTAGATACATTTTTTGCATGTGTATGTGGACTTCATCACAAATAACATGGAACTATGGGGACAACAACTTGTTATCACATACATAGAATTGATTAAAGATAATAGAAGTATAAATATGGACTTAACACAGTATAAAATACTAGTTGGTAGTTTGATGTATTTGATGGCCATGAGGCTTGACATTTATGTCTTTATTGAGTTTGATTCCAAGATTCATGGAGACTCAAATACACTCACTTGCAAGCTTGGAAAATGATTTTGAGATATGTTAATGGCATAAATAATCATGAAATCTTATATAATGAATCATATATATATATTTTTAGCTAGTTACACTTCTAGTAACTGGGTAGGGAGTGTTGATGAAAAAAATACTTCAAATTACTTTTTATTTTATTATCTTGGTTCAGGGGCAATGTCTTGAGCCTTGAAAAAACAATCCATACTAAATATTTCTACAATAAAAATAGAATATTTACTAGTTACATTAGTAGCATGTTAAGTAATATGAATAAAAATAATTTTACCTGATTTGAAACAACATCAAAAAGAAGCAACAAAAATATTTTGTTGCAACTACTATGTTTTAACTTTGTCAAAGAATCATTTTTTTTTTTTGATAAAAAGAGTTAACACATTGATATAATGTATCATTTCATAAGATAAAGAAGTGAAAATGGTGAAATATATTTAGAGTTTTATAAGTGAGAAGATCAATTTCTAGAAAAAAATTACAACCCCACTATGGGCAGGGGCTGGGTGGGCAGGGGCATGGGAATTAATAATGTTGTTAATATATTTACCTTGTTGATGAAGCAAACTCTAGAATAAAGTTTTATATTATATATTAGATAAAAGTATAGAATTTTTTTTAGCTTATTGATGAATGTTTTTTTAGCAAACTCTATTTATATTTTATGACAAAGGTGGAAAAAAATACATTTCATAACTTGCATATTCTGTGTTTTGGGTAGTAATAAGAAAGAGAACAGAGTAGAGTCTAGACAAATTTCCAAATCTGTCATTTCAAATTCTTTCTTCATTGTTGATTTAAATGTGTCTATAGACAAATTTCCAGTGAAAATCAAATCATCAACATACAAACAGACAATCAAAATCTGACCTTCTTTGTTGATTTTTGTGTACAATGTAGGCTCACTATTGCTTCTGTTGAATCCATTATTTGTCATGTATGAATCAATCCTACTATACCATGCTTTTGGTGCTTGCTTGAGACCATAGAGGGCCTTCTTCAATTTGTAGACTTTTTCTTCATGTCCATGCACTTCATATCCTGGTGGTTGTTTCACATACACTTCTTCATCTAGGAAACCATTCAAGAAGGCTGATTTGACATCCATTTGATATACATTCCAATTATTTTGTGTAGCTATTGCTAAAACCATTCTAATAGTATCAATTCTAGCAACTGGAGCAAATTTTTCATTATAATCAATTTCATGTTCTTGTGCAAAACATTTTGCTACTAACCTTGCCTTGTGCTTTTCAACCTTTCCTTCTGCATCAAATTTGGTCCTATAAACCCATTTGACTCCTATGTAATCCTTACCTTCAGGTAGATTAATTAGATCCCATGTTTGGTTTCTCTCAATGACATTCATCTCTTCATCCATTGCTTTTATCCAATGTTCCTCATTAACTGCTTCTTCATAATACATAGGATCAAGAGAGAAAAGAGCAAAATTTGAACATAAATCTAACTTATCTTCTTTTTGTTTATAAATCCCATTCAAGTTTTTCATTTTTTTACCTTTAAATCTTCATCTTAAAGTGGCAAGAGTTGGATCTGATTCATCACTTGTGAATTGGGTGTAGGATGACATGCATGACCAGATGATTCACCTTGTGCTAAGCTCCTAAGTGTTCTTATTGGAGTGCTTGTTCTTGCTTGTGGAGAGGATTGATCACCTTGAAAAAAAATTTCTTCAGATTCTTCTTCATTTTATGGAATTGATGCTCCAATTGTGATGGTTTTATTAATGCTACCATCCCATGCTGCGTCTTTCTTAAATTTCACATCTCTGCTAATAATCACTTTCTTTGAGATGGGGTTATACAACTTATAAGCCTTTGATTCTTCACTATAGCCAATAAAAATGCATTTCTCACATCTATCATCAAGTTTTATTCTCAATTTAGATGGTATAAGAGAACATGCAATACAACCAATTTTTTTGAAATGATGTACACTATGCTTCTTACCACTCCAAGCTTCTTGTGGAATTCGATCCCTGATACTCTTTGTTAGGCTTCTATTCAGAATATATACTACACATGCTACTGCTTCTACCCAATATTCATTTGACAAATGTTTGGCATTCAACATGCTTGTAGCCATTTCCATGAGTGTTCTATTCTTCCTTTCTGCTACGCCATTCTGCTGTGGTGTGTACCTTGTAGTCAATTACATTTTAATGCTATGATATTTTCAAAAGTTTTGAAATTCATTAGACATATTTTCACCTCCTCTATCTGATCTAAGTACCTTGATGTAAAGGCCACTCTGCTTTTCAATCATAGCCTTGAATTCTTTAACTTTTTCAAAAGCTTCAGACTTATTTTTGAGAAAATATATCCAAGTCTTTCTGCTAAAATCATCAATGAAGGTTAGAAAATAAGAACTACCTCCAAATGATGGAATTTGCATTGGTCTACATAAATCACTATGGACTAGTTCCAATATTACCTTTGCTCTATATGAGGCTCTTACTGGAAAGCTCTCTCTATGATATTTTGCCAGAATGCAACTTTCACATGAACTTCTTGGCTGTTCTATTGGTGGTAATCCCTTCACCATATTTTTCTTTTGTAACAAATTCAAACCTCCAAAATGTAAATGTCCATACCTTAAATGCCATAGCCATGATTGGTCTAGATGCATAGTTTTGAAGTGGGCTTCCTCTTCTCCTTGAATGCACTAAATTCGAAGAGGGAACATCCAATTCTTGGTCATCTCCACTTTTCCTATCAACCTGTCATTTGGAAATTTGTCTAATATTGTGCAAACATTATCCATAAAAGATACTCTATAACCTTTACGTACTAATTGTCTAACAATCATAAGATTATGCTTTAATCCAGGTACAAAATAAACATCAGGAATAAATCTTCTTTCACCATTTTTTGCCAAAACATTTATTACTCCTTTACCCATTACATCCACTTTGTTATCATTTCCTAATTTCACTTCAGATTTTATGGAATCATCAAGACTAGCAAATAATTATTTATTCCCTATCATATGGTTACTGCATCCACTATCTAAGAGCCAAATATCTCTAGCATTTACTTAAGCAACATGACAAGTGAGAAATAAGCTTCCAGAATTAGAACTAGATTCATTTGTGTAATTAGCATTCTGCTTGTCCACATCTCCTTGTTTCTTTTTGCATTCACTTGCATAATGTCCATATTTTTTGCAGTAATAACATTGAATGTTAGATTTATCAAACCTTTGTGAATTTTGTTGGAAGTGATTGTTGCCACGTCCTCTATTGTTGTAGTTTTAATTATTATTTTCACCTTGATCTAGATTGTTCCTTCCATTTCTGCCTCTACCTCTTCCTCTGCCAAATGATACTTGAGACTTGAAAGCATTCTCAAAAGAAGTATTGTTATTCCTATTCATTCTAGATTCATGTGTTAACAAAGATCCCATCAATTCATCTAGTGATAACTGTTCCAAATCTTTGGTTTTCTCAATAGCTACAACTATTACATCAAATTTGCTGGGTAAACTCCTGAGTATTTTTTCTATGATCTTTTGATCTGTTATTGTTTCCCCATTAGATCTAATTTGATTCACAATATTTAATACTTGACCCATAAACTGGTCTATAGACTTTGAATCATTCATTTGCAAATTTTCAAAATTTCTCCTAAGAGATTGCAATTTAGTTATTTTCACATTTGTATTACCTTTATAGGTGGTCTCTAAGATTTTCCATGCTAACTTGGATCTCGTTGCTGCTGCAACTCTAGAAAAAATAGATTCATCCATTGCCTGTTAGATTAGGAATAGAGCTTTTGCATCATTTTTCTTGTTTTCTTTAAGCTCTTCCTTTTGTGCTCAAGTTAATACCTGATGGGCAGCCTCATCATGTGGTTCTACAAAGCCATTTTGTACCAAATTCCAAACATCTTGTGAGCAAAACAATGTTCTCATTTTAATTGCCTAAAAATCGTAATTCTTACCATTGAAAATGGAAATTTAAAGCTGAGAAATACTGTTGTTTGTTGCCATGTCTCAAGCTGAAAGACCACACCACAATCCCACGAGCTACGACTTCACGTCATTACAACGCTTTGACATACAACGATCTTGTGTTTTTTTTTTAATTCAACATGCTGCCAATATATATGATAACAAGAAAACTTAAAACAGTGTTTTTTTTTTTGGACCGTCACATTTTATTTTCAGTAATGCAGGGCAAAAAGAAAAAATAGAGTAATGGCAGTCAAGACAAAGAATGGAAAGGCTACTGACTATGAAATGGAATGTTACCGCATTCACAAACTCTCCGCATTCAGCTTGCCTTTTTTTTTAACGCTCTGTCTTTTGTTCTTCAATGCAAACCTACAGCTGCGCTTCGTTGCTGCAAGCTCTTTCTCACGCCTCCACTTGGGCGCTTCCTTCCAATGGCTCACCTACTTTACAACTACAGCATAGGTCGCAGGGTTTTCTCCCTGTTGGCTGCTACGATCTGCCTTCTTGCTGCAGCCCCTGTCTCCTTTCTCCAGCTGCGCTCCTCTAACAATCCTGCGCTCTGATACCAATCTGAGGGAGAAACATAGCAAAAATTTGCAGAAAATAAGACAAACAAGTCAGGCGCAGATTGCTACGGCAATCAAGAAAGAATTTTTATTCTTATTATTTTCTGTGTCAAAAGACTGCGAACTAGGCTTACATAAATAGAGTTGAAGACAAACAAAGAACTGAATGTAGACTAAGGCGGACTGAGCTAAGACTGAAAGATAAACTAAGTTTAACTGCAATTATGCATGCAAGCGTAGAAGACTGAGACTGCGTGCATGAGGGAGGCGGAACAAGCAGTGGAGAAATTATCTCCAGTTTCTAACATTTTTTAGCAAACTCTATTTATATTTTATGACAGAGGTGGCGAAAAAATACATTTCATAACTTGCGTATTCTGTGTTTTGGGTAGTAATAAGAAAGAGAACAGAGTAGAGTCTAGACCCGGTAGCAAGAACAGATAAGCAAAAATTATAATCTTTATTTTCTGTGTGTGTTTTATCTTATTTATGTGCATTTTGAATTCTGAACACAGTATTTTTATGGCAATATACAAGTTTTAATATTTTAGATCAGAGCCTACCTCTAATTTCCAACAAGCGGGAAGTGTATAGAACTAAATAGCTGTAGAGATGAATTGATACAACATCCTTCAATGTTGGTTGACAAAGGAAAAATCAAGAACAGCTTTGGATGATCCGCATTTAATGTTGGGATGGCGAAGAAAAAATCAAGAACAGCTTCCTTATGTCAGAAAAACAGAATTGGATGGCCAAACAACAATTCAAGATATAAAGTGTATATATGAGAGAAGAATAAAAATAAAGTATGCTCGCCAAGGCATGAAAGAATAGAGAACATATTTTCATTGACAGCAGATGAGCAGCGTATGGATATAATATGATAAATATTTTAAAAATATACCTATAAATTCTTTAGATACGATTGTAATGCGCATTTAAAATAGAATAGTAACTTCGTTGCATATTGTTAATATCTTTTTCAAAGAATAAAATATATTATTTTACATAATTATTAATTAAAGTATAAGTAAATTTTTAATTTTTTTTTAAAATTTAATACAGCTGATTTTTAAAAATATGTTGCAGGTAACAATTGATCAATTGCAAGGAAAAACAGTTGGTCTCATTATGTGTGGTTTGAATACTCCCGAGTGTGTCAAATTACAACAAATTTATAAGGAACTCAAACTAAAGGACAATGATTTTGAATGGATATGGATTCCTTTGTCAGTGAAGAAAAATTATGGATTTGGTACTTATAACAGGGCTATTGAATCCATGCCATGGAAAGTTCTTCCTAATCCAAAATTAGTCAACATTAAAGATAAAAGTGCATGTTTCATTGTATTCGACAAAGGAGGAGAAATTGTCAATCAAGATGTGTTATCACTAGGAATGTCGTGGGGTGCACGTGCCTATCCTTTCACCCAAATTAAAATAAATGAAATTTCCTCCAATATGCACAACAATTCCAGCTTGGAACTTCTCTTGGAAGGCATGGATTTTCACAACCCACAGGGAGTTAAAGTAAGTTTTCTTGATAATGTGAGATTAAAACTTTCCTAACAATTCCGTGTGAATTCAATTTTCCATGAAATTGGATGAATATTAATCTTTCTTTCCTTTTTCTTTTTCAAACATGTTTATAGGTGGAGAAGGAGCAAATTTATAAGAAATTAACCTTTTTGTATGCCGAACCTCCAAGTGATAAGCTCATAATGAAGTCTATGCTCGATAAATTAGCACAAGCATACGAAGATTTTGCAATTTTATATGTCGGATATTTTTGTAGCGAGGAGCAACAAGATGTTGAAGCTCTTGAAACGATGTATGAAAATGCAAAGCAAACAATGTACTGGCCCAAACTCTCATTTTGGGACATGATAGTGTTTTGGCATCGTTGTAAGTACTGGTCAAATGAGGATGGGGAGAAACTAAATTTGGGCTTGACAATCAACAGGATTGTGAAGAATTTATATTCTGAAAAAAGATGGTTAGTGTTTATGGATAGGGATGAAGTAGTAACGGCAAATGGAAAAGAAGTGGTAGAGATGATGTGTAAATCGATTGATGAAAATACATCCAAGGTGAGCATTGTGGTGGATGGATTGATAGAAAATTTAAAAAGTGGAAGATGTACTCAAATAGTTAAGACATTTTTTGCGGATGAACTATCAAATTATCCACATCATCCCCAACATCATTTGCTTCTAAGGTACAAAAAGGGATATCCATATTGTGATGTGTGTTTTCTTAAATTGGTTGCTGGCCCAGACCAAAAGAGGATATACAAATGTGAGGATTGTAATTGGGTTCTGTGTGGGGACTGTTGGGAAGTATTTGCTAATGAAAAACTAAAATTTACATAGTCTACTAAAATTGATTTGACATATAGAAAGAAAGCGAGGGCAACATTCCTTCCAATTTTCTATTTATAAATAGTGGCAAAGTATTTGTAATTTCTAATATTTTTAATGTATATATACAATTTGAGGTATTTGTATGTTATAAAGATTCAACATTTATTAACATGAAAAACACAATTTTTGGTTATCATTTTAAAAATTCAGCGTTGTGAACACATAGTAATATTATTGTGGAGGCTTGATTTATTCAATAATTCTCTTATAGAGACTGAATTATTGGCATGTTAAGAATCATTATTCCTTGTGTTTTTCCTAAGCATGAATCTTCAATTTAATCTTTGTTTCTACTACAAACAATAATTATAATTGTGTTTCTTAATGAAATATTTACTTATGATATAGAAAGAAAATTCTATTCAATGATATTTTCATTTAAAAGTAAAATTTTTACTAATTAGTCATATTAAATCTTTCATAATTAAATTTGTAAAACAATATTTTTGTTAGTATTATAACATTACTAAATCATTGCATTTGAGTCACTCTAAATCAAAGTCAGGGTAATAAAACATAATTTTTAATTTATTTAGTTTTCTTAAATCATTCTCATAAATGGTGATTTTTAATTCTTAACTTCAAAAAGCTCTCTTATATTTCTAAAATTCGTATAAATTTCTATTGTTTATTATCTTTTTAAATATTTTCTCTCTTATCATATAATTAAATTTATCTTACAATTTATGTTGCTGTTAAAAAAAGATGTCTAATAAAATTGATGATTATTTTGTTTGTATCTTACTAATATATCAATCTCAATTTCTAAATTTTAATTAATTATTTTATGAGTTAAAATGAAGTTTAACTCAAATTAAAATTTATTTACTAGTATATTTACCTTAGGTAGTTTTATTACCAATGACAAGCTTAATATGTGTATATGAAACAAGGTGAGACATATTATATGAACCACCTAGTTAATATGCATATTTAATATGTATATATACTAAAATATGGTATTCGATACTTGAAAATCATAATCTTGACATACATTTATTATCCATGACTTGAATGCATAAAAAGGATTCCAAATTTTCTTTTTTTCACACTACTTGTTATCTTATGACTCAACCCTTCCACTCTGATATTACATACCTACACAAGCCTCACTATCTATTTCAAATCTGGTAAATATCCTACACATACATCTTTGGATTCTCAGATTAGTCCACATGTACACAAATCAAGTCTACCAAATTTGGTTAGTATTGCTACTTGATATTGACCGGATCTAGTTGGTATCAACCCTCTCCTACTAATGGATATTTAAAAAAATTAAACCTTTCCTTAAGTCCAATACATTTTAATAATGTGTGGTTCACATGATAAATTACCTAATTGGACTCATATATGTATATATAAGGTCTCATTCAAAAGGGAACTTGGCACCTATCTAGAACACATCTATATATTATTTCACATTGAGAGAATATGTCATATTCTTCCTAGATCAAAAAAATATCAATAGACTCAGTCACAAGCCAAGTTTGAAGAACTTAAAATCCAAGACAAAGCAATCATTTTAAAGTATCAAATATAAATAATTCATTGCATGCATATAGAAAAGGAACATAATTACAAAATCACACTAGGTGGGAGAACTACCTATGTCATTATTTACCTCCTCATAGTATTATATACACATGTAGTGGTTAATCATCAAAATGGAGTGATTGGGGTCATCTAGGCCGATTACACTTTTTTAGTTTTTTAGGTTTGTATCCCTTACAAGCACAACTAGTGTTTCAAGGCAAGGGATACTAATTTTTGAGTTGAATGTATCATCAAGGTTTAGGACCATAAACACCTAACATAAATAGAAAGGTGAATGTGACTATATAATTATATTTTCATATTTATTCACAAGTTAGTATCGACCACCTCATGGTAGTATTGGCCAGTAATATTGACCTAGATCAACATAACTAACCCTATGTAGATAAAGAATTAGTTCTAGAACCAAACAAACCACAATCCTCCTTTATCATTATTTCCATTTATATACTATAGTTACCCATAAAATCAAAATACCCATCCATGTTTTATAATTATTATATTTATCATATGCCACTTGTTGAATCCTTGAAAATAGTTTTAAGATTTTACATTCAGATTTATGATCAAATATCATATCAATTAATAAACATGTTTTATCCTATTAGGGTTAGTCTTGATTGCGTTAATATGAAGTGAACCTGTACACATATCTAACAATGCAAAACCCTATGTTTTCTTTAGGGTTTCATCCTTCACAAGTTTTAATTTTTTTGTCCTATGGTTTGAAATATAATTTATGATTTTCACACACAATTAATATTTTTTTAAATATTTTGCCTTACAAATTAAAGATCTAATTTTTTAATTCCATACACAAATATTATTTTCACCTCTAGTTATATATCTTTATTAGGGTTTTATATTTCACCCTTATAACCTCTTTGACATGATCCTTACTCATTGATGCTCACTTTGATTTCATGGGTTACCCTTCCAAATGTAATCATCAATATTCAGGTGGTTTGTATGATTTGTATGCATAAATAACTCCAAAATCCTAATGATTATTCTAATATTATTCACACCTCTCCTTAAAATGGTGTTAGCTAATTTCTCTATATGGAGGTCCATGCTACCATTATCCCAAAAAGTAGGGGACATCTCATGGATAATTAGGATATGAGCAACATTATATCTAGCATGACTCTATAAGGACATATACAATCTCTTAAAAATAATACTAAGTATTTAAATCTAAATATTCAAACATTTGGTAACCAAATCACATTTAGAAAAAAGGACACAACCATGACAAAATATGGTTTTGATTTAGATATTTATGAAAAATGGGATATATAAGATAAGGACTGGTGAATATTGACAAAGAATTATTAACCCCATCACAACATCTACTCAAAAATATGACAAGGTCTAGGATACATATCATATTTATAAACTAATAAATCAAAGAAACATTATTTTTTAAAAAATCAATAGAAGAGGTTCATAATGATTATTACAACACTTGGTAATCTACTAGATTACGTTATTTATGATATCTCTGTTATAAGAGATTAAAAAAATAATGTAGGCTTCAAGTATAAGTGAGCCAATATGTTGAACTATTTATCCAATTTATGATATCACACAAGTTATTTAAATAAGTTATCACTATTAAATGTCATTCTTGCATACACTAGAGATAAATACATAAAAATAAAACATATAAGATCACATCATTACTAAATTAGATCAATGGGCTAAGGCTACCATTTGGAACAATATCGTTGGAGGTGATACTAGGACCAAAGAAGGTGCATTCCTTATTTTAAGTTATGCTTCATGATACATATTAAATTTTATTTTTTTATATCCTTAGTTACATACTATGAATGTAATATCATGTATATTACATATGTTTGGTATATCTACACATGGGGGACATCTATGTACATGTATGGAAGATAAGGATCCTTTCAAGTACCATATTTCATCACTACCAAAGACATCACATGTATAAAAGATAAAGAGTACAATCAAAGTAGTATCAAAACCTACTAGTCAATTCAAAGTGTTAGCTCCATTGAAGAGGTAATTTTTAATATTACCACCCCTCCTCATATACTGCTAAATAAGTTATCAAAATCCAACCTTATCACACTTATTCCTCTGCAAGAACCCAATCCAAATATTCCTACACCAAAAAATTATGATGGCAATGCATATAATGATTATCATGATATTAAGGGACATTATATAAATAAATGCTTCAAATTGAGACATGAAATTCAAGACATTATTGACAATAATAATTTTCATATTGACAAACCTTTAGGAGAACCAAGATTACAAATGAATGATAATCATAATTTAGAATCAATCATGATCAATACAAAAAGGAAAAATATATATGACCAAATGAAGTATGATAATAATATAAATTATCACACATCACATACTCAACTTATATATCCAAATTCAGATCTAGATACCAATATACATTTATCTACATCAAACATATATGATATATGGCACCAATGAAATTTGACATTATTACCACTAGATATAAGACCTCTGCATGAGATCTTTTAGTTGAGTATGACACATTATATATAGATTCTTCATGACTATTTATTGGATCATCTTTAGTTATCCTTATATATTTTACAAACACATTCACATTGACCATTCATCTAGCACGTGAATTTATTTTCACTATAACCCTATCTTTTTATTTGTATCCTAATCACAATATCCATAACATCTATCCTACAGTGATCCTAGTGCACATCCTTTGTGGCTTATATTGAGATTATGTGATCATATACATCTATATATATATATATATATATATATATATATATATATATATATATATATATATATATATATATATATATATATATATATATATATATATATATATATATATATATATATATATTACATGAGAACACATTTATAATTACCCACCAGGTGCATGACAATCCTTATATCCACAATTTTTTTTGAGCTACATTGTTGTGATTAACATATACAACATAATCATATTATTTTCTTTAAGTTTTTCTACATAGCTAAGTTATCATAGATAGTGCACTATATGATTTAACCCATGTTGTAGATTGTTCGGATCCCTATTAATATTTTATTTTCCAAACCATTGACACTTGGCCTCAATTTCTTAAATCTCAAACATTCTAAAAATATATAAAAATAATCAAAAAATATATAAATAAAAAAATAAAAAAAGATTAAAATTAGGAAATGAGCATGACATGATTTCTAGATTACACTATTTAAATATTTTATTTAACACATGTTTATTATATAACATATTCCTTTCATACACACATCTACTTCATCATATATGAGTGTGATGTAGGACATACAAGTTAGACATGGACATGTAGATGATGGAATTTTATCTACCTGGTGGCCATGTTAATACTGGTGGCATCTTTTTCTACAAGTTTCACTATTACATGTTATATATTTATATGACATTTCCACTGTGTTGAGATACTTATGTTTCTTACACATGCCTTACTAGTTACTCATATTTTACATAGTGATACATGGATATGTTATTATATTATGATCAACATACAAGTTACACATGGATAGACATATGTTAGAGTTTTCTCTACCTAGTGGCCATGCCATTAATGGTGGCATATTATTCTATAGGTTTCACTATTACATGTTATATATTTATATGACCTTTCCACCATGTTGAGATACTTATGTTACTTACAAATGTCTTGTTAGCTACTCGTATTTTACAAAGTTATACATGAATATGGTATTAAAATATGATGTGACACTAATTTACATATGGATGGTATAGACTTGTTCCATTATTCTATTAGCCATCAGCATTATTACTTTATTACATGATATACTAATTTGTGCTTGTATATAATTTATAGCCATTTAGCCTTGTTTGAAACATTTTTATGTCACTGGAATGTGACCTTTAGCATTGTTTCATGTAACATGCTTTATGTCCCTTGCATGTGGCCCATGGCCTTATTTATTAAGACATATCTATGTCACTTGTACGCAACCCTTATCTTTATGTAAGACACTAACATTTGTGCTTGTTGATCTTGTGGACATTGAGTCGTGTTATGATTTATATCATTTAACTTTTAGTGCATATGCTTATTTAGTGACCTAAATATTGTGTGATTTATTAATAAATATATCTAGACATGGAACTTATACTCCCTACATTACATATGCTACACACATGACTTGATAGACATATAATAGGTCTATTACTGCTTAATGTTAGCAGTGGTCCTTGGATTCACTTATCAGGACATGATAGTTGTTATAGTTTGCAAAAGTAGCAACTAGACTCTAAAAAGTTACAAGAATTTTTAGATAGTTAAGGTTAAATGTAGTGCATAATTCTCTTATTTGATTTTTTTTAAAAAAAGTACTTATTAACAAATTACCTTTTGTAGAATTATGAGATAGGTAGTAATCAAGACTACATTCATTCACAAGGAAGATCAGGTGAATTTAAATACGAGCTATGCATATATATAATACATGTAAAAAATTTTAGTGTATCGAATAGTACCATATATGGATCTTTTTTACATTCTAAACTTTTATATAACGAGAATAGAGTATATATAATGTTGTGAAGAGACTATGACTCTTTGTCTTCATGACCTTTTAGTTTCCATGTGATTTGATATTTTACATGAAACCATATACAAAATCTAATATGTCTTACATTTGTTACCTATTTATCTTACCCAAAATATGTGTGACTTATACAAGTCATATCTCATGCTAATACTTTTCTTGACTTAAAAAGATGTCTTATCCTAAGATAAAGTGCTAGTGGAGTATTATTTATTGTAGAGAGGTGGAGTTTCCCTAAGTTGAGGTGAAGTGTCGGTCTATAAATAATTGTCATAGTCTCTCTCAAAGTGTTATTTATCTATTTTCACTTCTTGTGATATGCTTAGCCACCCTTTCAAGTTTTCATCTAAGTAGCATACCAACCTACCACCATTTGTAGTTTTTCAAATAGGTTGGCATAAATAGGAGGCTACCTTTTATAGGTTTTCAACCTTTTTATCCCCATGCTCAAAATTTCTAGCCTACAAAATTTTAATCTTCAAATTTTATCAAAATTATAATGCTGCAATACCTTACTACAATAGATGAGGCATAGTTTACAAGGATAAAAAAGGGTCAGCTTGAGATGAATGGATAGTTATTGATGATGTTGTCTAAGAGAACACATAAGTGAATGCTATAGCAATCCACTTTTTAAGAGGATCATACATTACATGAGAATCCTTCACATGAATAAGTTATATGAGTTAAGTAGGTGGAAATTATTATGGTTCATTGATGATTTACTAGATATAACTGTAAAAATTTGTCAAGTCTTAATTTTATTTTTTCTAATCCACCAAGATATCCCTGATAATATTGAATAATGTGTGAATAATATGTTGGCTCTACATGATGGTCTAGATATCATCATCATCTACAACTACAATGATTGGTTTATGTTGCATAACCTTATACTAGTTGTCTTGCATGATCTGATCTATTATGTAAACATAAATTTACATTTTTACACCTGTTAAAATGTTGTGCAACATTTCCAAATATTGAATGCACATTATAGACATGAAATTATCACTCAATGTGACAAATTCTTAAAAAAAATTGTCTATTTTAGTCAGTGATGCTTATCTCCCCAATAATGCCTTTGATTTATCTTCTTGGGAGAGATCTAATATAATGTTCTTTCATGCATCTTGGCATTCATATTTTGAGTCAAGAATATTCATGGAGAGATATCTATCCTAGAGTGAAATGGCATCTAGAACCTACTCATACTAATAGACAACTCAAAGATAAGTTTTGTTTCACTACGTAGTTATTGGAATTAAGATTTGATATCTTACAAACATTATGTTATTTCCCAATCCTAATTTAACCTCATGAGGAGAGTAGTGGATTTATTCTTTGATATGACTTGGTCCCCAAAAACCTATTGAAATAATGTCGATCAGGTGTCTTTAATCAATCTGTACACTGTGCAACTCACTATTCTCCTTGCATAATTGAGTATTTTTCAACTCAATCTCAAGTAGCTTATATGTCATGAATGTTTAGAATGTTGTAACACCTTTAATATAATTTATGAATGATAACTAAGAAGCATCAAGAATAAATTCCTAGACTAAATTAGGTAGAGCTAATTAGGTCGTAAGACCCAAAATTGTCATTGGTTGGTGTTTTATATATACATAAATAAGAGTGAACATGGTTCATTACAATGCTGGTGTTTGGATATCTATCCACCATGATTTTATAGACTCTCATTTTTATTTTTATGATTCCTCATGGGTTCCCCTTGTGTATAACATGAACTCATAAATGCTCTAGATGGTTGTGCTTGTGCTTCAACTACTATAACCTATTTTTTTCTAGCTCCTTATTATTATTGTGTTGGACTTCCTTGGCCTACCATTATTTTTTTTTGGCCTATGGATACTTGATTAGCCTTCATAGACTTATCTTATATATTTTTCTCATGCTCCTATTTATATTTTTCAACTTCTCTAGTGTTATATTTCTTTGATTGCTCTAGTGTAACCTTATTGATTAGCTACTTCTATTTATAAAGGCATTATCTTCACTTTTTCTTGGCCTTCTTAGGCACTCTTTTAACCCTAACCTTCCTTTATTGATCCTTATCTTATGTAAATGTATCTACTCACTAATTTTTTGTTGGATTAAGGCCCATTTGCTACTTTATCTTCCTCTCTTCGAAACTTGATAGTATCATGCATTGACTATTCCTATAATTGAGCCTACGTCTGAGGTTGATTAGGTTATCTTAGATAGGAGGTTGATCACATGGAGTTTATGATTATTCAACACCCCAATCCAAAAACTCAATAGTGCTAGAACCCAAAGGAGTTAATTGTGCATGTCTGGGTGAATGCAATGAAAGTGGTGGAGAACAGGATGGTGTGACTTAGCTATTTAGCATGACATACTTTGGGCATGTATAAGTAGGTACCAAAATTTTATTATGGTGTTTCATAACATGAGTCTCAGATCCTATCACTTCCATTTATACTTCTCTTATTGTTACTTCTACACTTGGGAATGTTTTTATCCACTCTTTAATGATTTGGTGTAGTTGAGCGACTCCAAGTATGAGATGTTTCCACACTAGAGGCTTGAGAGGGATATCTTATTTTGTATTAATTTATACCAAAATAGCTTCCATTGGATGATTAATTTTTTAGAATCCTCATTTTTGTTTGTTCCATTGTACCTGGTCTTTGGGAAATGATAAATTATTGTGCAAGTTATGCAGACCCTAACCCCCCTTCTTAGAATAAAACTTTCAATCTACACTTGACCTCCTTTTGTTGAATGACTGTGTCTACCATAATAGACTTTGGAGGTGGAGGAATATATACTAGAGGGATGAATAGTACATCTTTTTTCACCTGAAAATTGTGAAACACCTTCAAAAAGAATAATTCCTTATCTTCTTCCTCATCACAAATATCATCCTTGATATCTTCGAGAAACACCTTATACACCTCTTTAGGTGTAATCCCCAATAATTGTAGATGATATTATATTATGATTTTTATAATGCATGTGTCATTAAGCCATGGGGATGTTATATGACTTTTTTTAGTATGTAGTAAAGGTTGACAAGCCAATACCTTCTCTTGGAGGGATTATTGTGATGATGAGGCTGACAGTTGATCCCATGGATCATCTTGTGTTTGTGATCTCATTTCTAGCTATGATTACACTTTCATTTTTTCTTGTAATTGAGGGAGTGGTTACTTTGATCCAAATGACATAGAACATAGTGGTTGGACACTCTTAACTACTAAGTTATTCTACTTTATCACTTATGCATGGGACATGTGAATGTCGATGAAGAATATAAGAGGAATGAAAGGTAGTTTATGCAACTCATGAATCCAAATTTGGAATCCACTATAAATATTGGTGAGGGTGGTGATTGCCCTGAGATAATTGAGAACCTTTATTGGTATGTGGGGGTACATTATGATCATGTCCTAGACTTATATCCATCATTGTGAAAACTTTCCCACCTAGAGAAGTTGTTTCCCATCTTGTAGCCAAATTAGATTTAGGAATGCATTGGTTTCCTAATATTCAACATTTGGTATGATTTTTACTTTCATAGGTGTCTACTACATGAATCAAATCAAGAGTACCTAAAATTAGTATTGAAAGGAAAAATCACACCAGATGTTGAATATTAGGAAACCAATGCATTCCTATGAGAAGCTTCTCAATTATTATTAGCATTTTTTCTCCCATGAACTTAGACCATTTAAATTCCTCCCTAACCTTATAATTATATACATAATATCAATTACACCCTTTGTTTATTACCTCAAACATTTTTTATTTACCAATACCTACACAATATACATTATGTGAGGACACAAATAGGTGCATTTTTTACTTCCTCGATAAATACTCCATGAGTTGTTCATGCATATTAATCATGAATTTATGAATGAATGGGTGGGTTATTTGTATTTTAATCCTATATAAGCTTCCACATAGATATAATACTTGTATCCTATGAAATGGTGTTAACATCTATGTAAATTTTTACATCTTTGGACAAATGTATGGATCCCTCATTGTATCTACTAAGGAGGGTCTTCATTAGCTATTTGTATTAGCTAAAAATTAGTAATAGAACCAACCAGTCAGCATTAGACCCTCAAAGTCTATCAAGAAGTGTAAACACTCCTTGGTGTGAACTAGTTACTTGTGGTTGAGAAACCCACTCTCTCTATATTGTATTAATTAAATCAAATGGCTTATTGTCACTCTAATTAACGTATCATTGGTAAAATCTGATGCCCATACCTTCCTTTTGAGATTATAACACTGGAACAAAAATATGATGCATTGACATTTTCTCATCTACGAAGTGTATTATTATTGATTTTGAACAAATATTTCATGAATGAACATAATTATAGTCATAATATGTTTTTTATTCACTCAAGTTTGTAAAATATGACTTGTATCATTACCATGTCTTATATAGGAATCTAGTTCCAAATCTTTGTCTTATTTGCATTTATCCATTATTCTACCTTTTGAACCTTCATACACTTACATTAAATTAAAATAATCATTTTTATTTGACCCTTATCCATTTTATGGTTATATTAATTTTTTTATTTATTTGACTTTGATGATGTGATGCATCATTATTTCATTCTCCCAATCTTTCTTTTTTTGAACATTAACTACCTTTCCAAAGATCTATCCTTTTAAAGAATTTTGCAATGTTCCCTATTTTGTTATTAAATATTTTTATCATTGGTATTTATCCACTCCTTACTAATTTTTCTTTGTTTTCTAACATCTCAATCCTAGACTTAGAACTTTTGTAAACCAAGCAAAAATCTATGTCGTTGGCTTGATCCTACTTCACTTGAATCAATTATATCAAATCTTGATGATATTATATAATGGTATTTTGTATGATAGAGAATTCATTACATTATCTCACTTATGTCTATTACTATAATAATTAAAAAATAAATAAACCATAACATAAAAATCCTATTCTACTTCATGCCATGTGACACTTATTCTACTAACTGTATGATGTTTTGAGATCATCGACAATAGGGTTTGAGCCTATTACCATTTATCCTTCCTAGAAGGATAGTTCCTTAAAGATCCTTGAATATTATAGTGCCTAGTTGTGACACTTGATGGATGATGTAAGGAAATTCCATATGATGTGCAACTTCACTAGATGTGTTTTGAATCTATTATCAATTTTGATATGATTGAAACTCCTTAGATCTAATATTACAATCATGTCATGCCTTCTAACTTTTACTATAGACTTTCTAAGTCTAATTTTCTCACTACATTTTTTTTTCTATGAAATTAAACTACACTAGCAATTATTTTAGTGACTCCTTATCTCCTAACCACATTATTATTATGATTCACATGATTTAAACTATGTACTCCATGGGCATTACAACTTCCATTCCATACACTAGTTAGAATGGGGTGTACCCATTCACACATTTTTTATTTATTCTATATGCCCATAGGATCACTGGTATGTGATATTCCCATTCATATTTTTGGAAGTTATGAATCATTTTCAACATATTATCTATAACCTTGTTATATGCTTTTACTTGGCCATTCACTTGAGGATGGTACGTTGTGATTTTATGATGTAAAATCATAAACTTCTATGTTAGGGTGTATTAAAAAAGTTGGGGGAACAAAAAATGGATAGAATTACACTTTCATACCAATAACTATTCCACATACACATTTATTAGAATCACATATGTGGTTTTTGAACTTAGCCTCGGTGGTTATTGAGGCTAAACAATGTACACGTAAAATCCATGTACATGTAAAAACTACATACATTGAAAAAACACATATGCATAAAAATCATGTATATAGTTTTTATACAATTAAAAAAAATGTGAAATCCAAATCATTTAGGATTTCACACAACAAAAATTGTGAGGAGAAGAGGGAAGACCAAACCCATGTTTTAAAGCAACAAGTTTGATCAAGCAAAATTTCACATTTTGGATCCACTCACCCTTCAATTCAATAATGCCATTTTGAATTAGAGGTAAGGCAAAATGTTTTAGTGAAACATGTTTTTTTTTAATTTTATTGTATTTTTATTGAAACTATTTTTATCTTGATGTTTTTAGTGCATACATATTCATGCACAATAGCTAATGTGCAATCACCTGACACCCAAAACCATCATAACCCTCCAATCCATCCTCCCTCTAAGAACCCTCCTAGCCCTCCTATATCTTGGCATGCCCCTTAAGATAGTCAAGAGGATTTAACAAGCCATATAGTATAAAATAAGCTCAAACTTGAGAATTAAATTAGGTCATTAAAGTATCCAAACTTAAATAAACCCACCAAATTTCCTTAGCAAACATATGAAATATATTAGTAGATCAAGTTGAGTCACTAATGGGCCAAATTGATAGGTGGGATGAATATAGAAATAGATGTAAGATATACTATTCTAACAAACTATCAGTATTCTCTATGAAAGATAAACATAAAAACATAGCCCAAATTTGTGCCCTATTCATTTATGGGAAGACTGGTACACCACTTGATGAGACATCCAAACATATTCAAATCCATTGGTACACTCATGAGTTACTTAAAAAAATGTTTTGGGAGTGATGGTAGATGGTCTTTGATCACCCATCTTGCAAAAATAATGAGGTCATGCTCTATTTTTTTATAAAATTGTATTGTAGTTTGTTTTTAATGAAATCCTAAATTATTTTAATTTCTTAGAGTTCTAATGTAGGGGAAAGGGATCTACATAAGATAGGCTAGGGGCATGATGTGCACCTAATCAAATAGTGATAGCATGTGTTGAAAAACCCCATCCTCTTGAGACACTACCCTATACAGTCAAGGAGACTATAGATATTGATACCTTACATGTGCTTAAGGCACTTGATAACACCCTTATCCAACATATGATCCAATTTTCTTATATTCCTTTGAAGGGTGGACATGGTGAGGCTTTGTCTAGCCCTACTACTCGATAAGCTCACTTATGCAAATAATGTGGAGTTACAAACACTAGACCTAATGAGGATGAGGATAATTTCATTTAGTCCACACATAGTGGTTTTTCCATGGGCCTAGATGATATCGATATTTATATGTTTCATCCATCAACATTTCTTCCAGTCACCTTGCCTAACACTTCCTAGGTATGTTTAATATTTTACTTATTATAAAAAAATGTCATACTTATTAAATTTAAAATATTTATACAATTTAGAAGGTAATTTGATGTATATGAACTATTTTTATATTGAAGTAGGTTTGTGGAATCTAGATGAGCATGTGTGTTTCTTAGAGTGCACTTATAGTTTATACCTATATAGAGGTAATTCATAATGATTAATTAATGCTATTGTTAATTTTACATATATGTTGTGTGTGTGTGTGTGTGTGTGTGCACATGTGCATGCATGCATGCACACACGTGCATGCATTTTAAAGTGACTGAGAATGATATTCTTTATGTTCAATTGATGACCAAAGAAGACACTCCACCATCTATTAGGGAGGGAAAAAATATAGGTGTTTCTACTGTGTTCTGATCTACTCAAAAATTCTTCAAGATACATGATCCAATGATATATTACATAACATTTAATGGAAAATATGGATGTGGGTTTTGTAATTGTCCTCTATACTTGTGAAACTATGTATTTCACAAAATAATTATCTATGCAGACTCCTCCATTATTGTCTTCTAGTCCCATTGAAATGATTAGCAGTGGTGGTATGGTACGTTTAGACAATTTAATTTGTAAATTTTCATATTTATATTTGAATGATTTAGTTTATGAGCTAATTTTGAATTTTTATTTGGGAAGTATATATACATTTTAAAGGACCTATGCCTTCCATCATCAAGAGTAGGTCACCAAATCATAGTAGTGATTCATTTCACACTCATGTTCACCAATGTAAATGTATCATTGATCCTGTTGAGCACCATTCTCAAATTAACCATGACTACCAGCTTACGGTAAACCTATGAATTTTTTTTTATTGTTTGAAAAATTTAACATGTTAATTTTGTAGGAATATTGTTACAACATGTAAAATATATAACAATATTTGCATATGAACAGTTGGATCCACATGCAAGTTTGGAGCTAAAGAGGAATTGTAGTCAATCTGATCAGAGACCTTTATTTACGAGCAAGGAATACAGGGGAGAGGATTAAAAAATTAAGGTAAAAGAGTGATACATTTTGATTATTAGGAGATCATTGCTTATGAATTTTTTTTTCATGTCTATATTTCTTGATGTATAGTTGTTTCAAATGTTGTATATGCCTATATGGAATTGACCTCAGATATTGTATTGTGTTCACATTTTATATGCCTTTATGGCTTTTATGGATATAATATATATACATATATTGTTCAAAATTTCACTTTTTAAACATTTTAGTCTATTGAATATTGTTAAAATGCATGGAAAAATCACATATAATTATGCTATTATATTATTCAGTAATTTGTAAAGATATTGAATACATTTTATACTCTTTTACAAACCTTTGTCTACAATATTTCATACTCTATTCTCCTTTATTGGTCTTACAATACCAATATGTTCTGATGTAAGTAAAATATGATCATCTACAAACCTCTACAAAACATCTACCTCTAATACCTATGATTGTAATGTTGATCCTAATCTCACTTGCATCAATGATTCATCCTTGCTTTTTCCCACTAGGTTCATGGACTTCCTCACTAGACTCTCTTGTTGTCAACACCAACTCACTCTCTTATACTTCCTTAGGTTCTGATATTCACCTCAATCACCTATCAATGTTTACCTCACTCTAGAATCTCTAATTTCCTTTTGCAATCAATCTTGTCTCACTCTCTCAATACACCTTCTAGGCTTGTCTAAACCTATTTCACCTACCTTATCTATATGAACTTAGACTTAAAACCAATAGCTTAAAACCTCCTACCCTATCCTCAAATATTACAACCAACCTTCTTTGAGAGCCCCAACTCTTCCTTATACATATCTTCCACTTTTACCCAAGTAGGGTTATAAGGCCTAGTAGGCCTAATTCACATTCTTAAAGGTTATTATTTCCCCTAATACATTTTTTCTCACTCCTAACCCCAATATTATGATTAGCATACTTATTTAAATCTCAAAAAACTATTCTCATAAGAATAGACCTCCACTCTTCCACTTTATCTACGTACTGCCGCTTGTTGTCTTAAAGGACTAGGCCTAACAACTACACTCTATTATAGACATGTCCCATTAGGGTTTTAAGTTTCTTTGGGAATGATTTTTGGCCATATATCCTCTCATAAAACTTCCCCAACATCCAAACCACCTTCAAAACTTGAAAGAGGTAATCCATACAATTAGTTATCATAATTATCATTG
The DNA here is from genome assembly GCA_037957365.1 of Torreya grandis. Taxonomy (NCBI): domain Eukaryota; kingdom Viridiplantae; phylum Streptophyta; class Pinopsida; order Cupressales; family Taxaceae; genus Torreya; species Torreya grandis. Next base: position 178,752 of record JARHVA010001263.1, on the reverse strand, counting down.
TATTATGCTAACTTTATATGTTGTGTAAAGAGGATTTATTGGTACAAGTTGGTTGGATTGACATAATTAATCCAAATTTCCACTCCTTGACCTAATTTAGTCAATTAAGGGCATGACAACTTGATTTTAGGTCAAATTCCACCAACAATCCCATCCTTTTCATAATTAAAAATATCACATTGATTAAATTAGGTGATAATCAATCTTAGGTATGAATCTAATATATCCCTAGTTATGAGTAGGATTATAAGTAAATATATATTAAATAATATATAATTGTGTTATAGGATGATATGGAATGATGTCACAAGTATAATAAACAAGGTGCCTTCATTAATTATAGTCAACATATATATTGAAGGAAGACAAAAATACTTTACTCATATCCCTTAATGACTTCATAAATTTATTTGGAAATGGGTTCAACATGGTAAGAATATTTGATTTCTTAATACTGCGTTCTATTTTAAACCTACCCAGGATTCCTATTATGAAAGTATGTCAAAGTTACTTCTTCCCCCTAAGACCTTCATGCTCATTCTTGACCCCACTCTCAAGCTTATCATACTCATTTCAATCTCAAACAATTGTTCTCACAAGATTAGACCTCCACTCTTGCACCTTATCCACTTAGTTCCCATTATTGGATTAAATGACTAGACCTAACGTCTAAACTTTATTAGAGACCTCTTCCACTAGGGTTTTAGGCGTCTTTGGGACTGAGTTTTGGCCATATATCCTCTCATAGACCCACCCTTTATATGAGACAAACACAAGTTATGGGCATTTTGGTCTAATAAGACACTAAACAAGAGGGATGATGGCCTTATATTATTTATGGATTTATATAAAACATTAAAAGGATGAAATAATCATTTTAATAATCTCTATCAACATTTGTTAACTTGGTGTTATGATGGACTTCTAGAGAGTTGGCATAAGAGATGTGTCATTTTTCTTTTAGAATTGACCTACCCTCCTTGATTGAGGGGTTACACATATTTATAACTACATCAACCACATTTATAGATCTTATTGACACCTCATGAGATGATGTGAAACTCTTGAAACTAATGCAATAGGTATGATATCTCATATGCCTACTTTTTCATCTTACCAAGCTTACCAAATACATAGTGAAAACTTATAACTTGGTAAATTTGAATGATTTTGGTAGAGAAGAGGCCTAATGAGTATTTTAAAATAATTTTCATGTTGTCATAGACCTCCATGCAAGTTTTTATCCCTTTAATCCACATAAAACTCCCAAAAATATGTAATTTGGTCTTTCTAGTCCTTAAGAAGTCCTAAATTAGCTTAGGGGGTCAAAATGAATTTTAAAGGTAACATATCTCCATTAGTGGGATGATTGGATAGGTTTTAATGGGTTATACCTATGGGATTTATAAAAACTTATAAATTTTTCATAATACTCCCAAACAAAAATTCTTTCTAAACTGCATGTTTACTGCATTGTAGGGGACATAGATGTGTTTTGAAGTGACTTGGGCTCATTTTATCTATTTATGAGCTGGATTATCATTGATTAAAGTTTTAAAAATATTATCATTGATTGTTGGAATACATTCTTGGCCTCTGATCATGCCTATTTAGGAGATGGAGCACCCGTTTTGACCTCAAGCAACATTGACAACAAATGTTGTCAACATGCATGCCAAGTTGGAGATCTATACCTATAGCATGTCATGGATGAAAAATACTATATACAAAATTTTTAGGTGGTGATTGATGTATAGGATCAAATTATTGGCCTTCAAACACTTCTGGTTAGGAAACATAACATTTATTCTACCCTCAAGCAACATTGACAATAAATGTTATCAACATGCGAGCCAAGTTAGAGATCTATACCACCAGGGACTCGTGGATGAAAATAAGTATCATTAAAATTTTATGGGTGGTGATTAATGTATAGGAACACTTTTTTGACCTCTGATCACTCCTAGTTAGGAGATAGAGCACCCATTCCAGCCTCAAGCAACATTGACAACAAATGTTGTCAATATGCAAGCCAAGTTGGATATCTCTACCTTTGGGGCCTCATGGCTAAAACTAAAATCACAAACATGTTGAAGGTGGTGATTAACATATATTATCACATTATATACCTCTAATCACTTTCATTTAGGAGACATAACACCCATTCCTACCTCAAGCAATATTGACAACAAATGTTGTCAACATGCGATCCAAGTTGGAGATCTCTCCCTCTAGGGCCTTGTGTCTAAAAAATAACATCACCAACACATAAGTATTCAAGATAAAAATATATTGAGACATTATTTTACTCTGATCACTCTTGATAAGGATATGAATCACCCATTTCAACCTCAACATGACATTTCCTTATAACATATTTTTTAGGCAAATTTTGGATAGGCATAAAATGAAAAATATAAGTCATATCCATGAATCAAAAAAATAATTTTGTGCATATATAATTAATATATGTGAACCCAAAATCATATGAATCAATAGTAATTTAATAATTTGTGACATAATATTATATGATCAATCCTATAATGCAACTTTTATGTAGTTAAGAGACAGATTCTTTGCCTCCAATAGACATTTACACTTCCTAGACCTTTAATTAGGAATACATAAAATCTAACACTATGATATGTGTAAATTACATGTTTTATCATTTAAATAGCATTGAAATCCATTAAGATACATAATTTTGAAAAAATTATGGCCTCAAGTAACATTGACAAAAAATGTTGTCAACATGCGAGCTAGGTGGAAGATCTCTACCTCCAGGGCCTCATGAATGAAACCTAGCATAAAAAATTATTTGGAGGTGGATTTAAACATATAGGTACAAATTATTGTCCTCCTATCACTCTTTATTAGGATATAGACCACCCATTCCAGCCTCAAGCAATATTGATAACAAATGTTGTCAACTTGCAAGCCAAGTTGGAGATATCTACCTTTGAGGCCTCCTGGATAAAACCTAGAATTTAAAACACATCAAGAGTGGATATTAATGTCTATTATTGAATTATTGGTCTCTTAGAACTCCTTTTTAGGATATGAAGCACCCATTTTGGCCTCAAGATGATATTTCCCTATAAGGCAAAATTGTTATTTTTAGGCAAACTTTGGATAGGCATAAAGCAAAAACCACAAGTTTTATCAATGAACTGAAAGAACCATCCTATGTGTTTATGATTATTCCAAATGCACTATGAATCCCATGAATTGAAAATAATAAATGAATTCATGCTATAATATTTTATGGGTATGTAATTCTATAACATAGTTTGATTCAATAATGAGAATGCAAGCATAGTTCGACTCAAGAATGAAGTGAAGAAATATACTTTTATAAGATCCACCTATGTATAAATTATTTAAGAATAATAATAAATTTTCATAAATTTTATTATTATTCTTAATTAAATATGTTGTTCTCAATTATTTTCATGATAGCCTGAAATATTTAGTCAAGTCTTGTCCTAAAACAAAGCTCTGAGCATAGTTTTCAATACAAAGCTTATAGTTGAAAAATATATAGGCAAAATCACTTCATGATCCTCAAAGAAGAAATTCATAGGGAATCAATATATAGATACATGATTTTATTTTATACCTTGAATATATTTATTTCTCAATATATGTTCATAAACTCAATCAAGTTTGCATTTCTTATATATAACAAACTACTAAAAACAATTTCCTTGATATCCATGCATTTTGGGAAGTTATTGTCAACTTAAGAATTGAAGAGGAGGTAAAATTATAATTGAAGGAAAAATAATGGGCTTTTGAAGTGCCCTAAAACTCAAGTTATGAATTTGTTTCACTTTCTGCAAGTGACAGAACCCTACCTAGGTTTATAACAAATTGGACATGTTTTTGAAATCAATACCCCTAGGAATATTAATGAAATATATATTTTCCCAAACGGGTATATGGAATGGTGGACATTTTATTTATATGGTGTCTTATATGAAATTTATCCTCAAAAGCGAATGTTTGAAGGGCTATAAGGCTTATAATGCTAATGAAGACAATTCTATGAGTAGAATGATTCCATTTACTTTCAAAATGTTGTCAAAAGGTTATATTATCTTGATATGAGTAGAATGATATCTTGGTCATGTGTGAAATGGATTTGATATGACACAAATATTTTCTTTGTCAATATTTAAATGGATAGAGGGACCCGTGGCATCATCAATCAACATTGACAACTGGCAATTAGATTTACAAGAACCAAAAGTTTCTCTTAGCTTTGAGAATATGGAATTCTCTACTAATGGTGCCAAATTTATGAAGGCATAAGCTAATTTGCCACCATTAAGGTCTACAAAAGATATGGTAGTATCTAGTTAAATTGAAATTTATATGTAAAACCTAATAAATAAATAAAATTTGATAAAAGTAAATACATTTGCATTTGAGAATTCAACATACCTTGGGGAGTTGGGTGTGGAACCTGATTGTCTTCTATGATTAGAGGTTAAAATTATGATGTTATTTTTAATCAGGTGTTGGATCCCATTCTTTGTATTAAAATTTCCTTGTAAAATTAAAATTGTTTTGTAAAATTATAATTTCATAGTCAATCTGGGCCATTGATTATAGGTTTCTAGATCTAATAGGTTTCTAGAGAGGTGTAATAAGGTATTTTACATAATTTTGTTTCTCTATTATATTTCTGAGATAGTATACTCGACAATTTTGGTGGATGTAGCCCATTTTGAGTGAATCATGTTAAATATGGTGTCTCTTATTATGTGTATGTTTTTTTTTAATTTCTAAATTTTTGATTAATTCATTTCATAGTTTCTCTTGTATGTGATTTGAGGATAAACCTAAGTTTTAATTTATCCTAACAAGTGATATCAGAGCAAAGTTTTTTGCATAATTTTAAATTGCAAGAAGAAAAGGGTTTGACCTTGAGTAGGAGTTATGGTGGATGAAAATAAATCTAAGATGGACAAGTTTAATGGACATAAATTTTGATTGTGGAAGATGTGTATGGAGGATTACCTTTACTAGAAGGACCTGTATTTGCCATTGGGAGGGCAAGCCAAGAAGCCATCGATAATGTCAGATAAAGATTGGGAACTATTGGAATGAAAAGTCCTTAGAACCATGTAGTTGAGCCTTGCATCTTCTGTAACATTCAACATAACACAAGAAAATACAATAGAAGGTCTTATGAGTGCATTAGGAAAGTTATATGAGAAACCCTCTGCCTCAAATAAAATATTTTTGATCAAAAAATTGTTTAATATAAAAATGTCTCAAAATGGTTCAATACTAGATCATTTAAATGAGTTTAACATGATTAATAGTTGGTTACATTCCATAAATATTGAATTTGATGATGAAGTGAGTGATCTTCTTATTCTTTATTCCTTGCTTGAAAGCTAGAATAGCTTGTTAATGGTAGTAAGCAACTATGTGTCTAATAATGCTAAACTTAAGTTTGAAGATATGGCATGTGTTATCCTAAGTGAAGAAATGTGAAAGAAAAACATAGGTAAAACATCCATATCTAGAAACATATTAACAATAGAGAAATAAGTAAGGAAAAATAATAGAGGAAGAGGAAACTATGGAAAATTAAAAGGCAGTGCAAGATCTAAATCAAGAGGCAAGATGGAATGTTGGATCTGTGGCAAGCTAGGACACACAAAGAAAGATTGCTAGTTTCAAAAGGATAAATTGGGTAAGGACCAACATGAAGGTAATAGAGAATAAAATGTAGTAGGTGATTTATTAAAAGATTCTATTATACTTTCTTTAGATAATATCGGTGAATCTTGGGTTTTAGATTCAGGTGCTTCTTTTTATGCTACCCCTCATAGACATTATTTTATAGATTTTGTCCAAGGTAATTATGGGAATGTTTACCTTGGTGATGATGAACCCTGTAGTATTATTGGAAAGTAAGAATTTAGGTTAAATTACAAAATAGAAACACTTGAGTGCTGAAGGATGTCAGGCATGTTCCAAACTTGAGGAGAAATTTGATCTCTATAGGGTAGTTATGGAGTGAGGGTTGTATGGTCATGTTTACAGCTGAATCATGGAAGGCTACAAAGGTTTATTTTGTGGTTGAAAAAGTTAATAAAGTAAGCACTTTGTATTTGTCTACAAATAATATTAATTCATCTTGTGTTGTAGATGCTATAAGTAAAGATGTAGCTTTGTGGCATTGCAAATTTAGCCACATGAGTGAAAAGGGAATGAAGACCATACATGCAAAGGATAAACTACCAGGTTTGAAAGAATTAGATATGGAATTTTGTGAGAACTATGTATATGGGAAATAAAAATGTGTGAGGTTTCTCAGTGTTGGAATAGATAAGAAGGAGAAAAAATTAGAGATTGTGCATATGGATGTATGGGGACCAGCTCAGGTATCTTCACTTGGTGGCTTATATTATTATGTTACTTTTATTGATGTTGAAACTAGGAAGCTTCGAGTATACTATATACAAAATAACTCTCAATATTTTTTGAGTTTAATCATTTAATCATAATCATTTCATCTCTTATATTGATCATAATTAAAATTTTGAGTGTCCAATTTTCTATCTAACTATAATGACTTGAGGTCTAATTAGAATATGTAGGCAACACTCAATTTTCTAAGGTTAGCTCATCCATCCCTTACCCCATGCTCTCAAATTTTTTTGAGGATATCTATTTCCATTTTGGAAATTTTATTCCTTATATTATCTAACCATTTTATGAGCCACATTTCCTTTTTTTCCTCTATAATATGTCTTATTAACTTCTCATCACTTTTATTCTTTCCCAAGTGCCTAGGATACCTACATTGGTTTGATGTCTTTTTTGAATATATAGGAAGCATTCAATACCAACCAATTTTTTGAGGTCATCTCAAATGCCCTTATTTTGTTATTATAAAAATCCATATTCTTCTAGTTTGATCATATCATTCTTCAGCCATTATCTTATTTTTCAATTCTTTAATCTATCATCACTTTTAGAATTCTTGTGTACTTAGTTTTTTGTGGCTTCTAAAAAAAGTTTTTATACAATTAACACACATGTTTGTACCAAATTATCAACCTCATATCATATTAAATCTATGAATCAAATTAATAAATGGAAAACTTTAGTTGAAAATGAAAAAAGGTTTAAAACTAAAATATCTCTGATTAGATAATGGAGGTGAGTATTGTAGTAACACTTTTAACAATTACTATTCAAAAAGTAGAATTTGTAGATAGAAAATAGTTCTAGGAACACCAAAATAGAATGGTGTGTTAAAAATAATGAACACGACTATTATGGAGCATACCAGATGCATGATATTACATGCAAGTTTGCCTTTATAGTTTTGGGTAGATGTTGTAACTACTATAGTTTATTTGATAAATAGAAGACCTTCGAGTGCTTTGGATGGTAGAATACCAAAGGTGGCATGAACTGAAAAGAAGTTAGATTATTCTTTTCTAAGAGTTTTTGGTTGTGAGGCATTCTCTTAAATTGACAAAGATCAAAGGAATAAGTTAGAAGCTAAGTATCAAAAATGCACATTTATTGGTTATGGAACTGATGACTTTGGATTTTGATTGTGGAATATAGAAGATAAGAAAATAATCAAGAGTAGAGATGTGATCAATGGAAAATTCATGTTTAGGGACTAGTTATAGGAAAATAAGCAATAAGAATCCAAAACGTAATATATAGTATTAGAAGACATTATAGAAAAACATGTCCCAAAGGTTCCTGATCAAAATGCGCAAGAGGAATAAGTATCTTAAACACCTATTAGAAGATATACAAGAGTAAGTAAACCACCTGATCATTTTTATTCTTTATGTTATTTATTACTTATTAATGGTGGTGAGCCAAAAATCTATGAAAAAGCATTGCAGATTGATGCCAAGGATAAGTGGGAGCCAGATATGGATGAGTAGTATGATGTTCTAATGGAAAAATAGACATGGGATTTGGTGGAACTTCCCAAAGGAAAGAAGGCATTGTAGAATAAGTGGGTATGCAAGATAAATAAGGAGAATGGAGGTAAAAAGAAATTCAAGGCCAAAACAATGGTTAAAGGTTTTGCACAAAAGAAAGGTTTAGACTTTGACAAAATATTTTCTCAAGTAGTTAAAATGAATTTTATAAGAACTATTTTATGTTTGGTAGCAGTAAAAGGTTTTCACCTTGAACAGTTAGATGTGAAGACTACATTTTTTCATGGTGACTTGGAGGAGGAAATATATATATGGAGAAACCACAAGGATATGAAGTCAAAGGTAAGGAGAAAATGGTGTGTAGATTAAAGAAAAGCTTGTATGGATTAAAACAAGATCCAAGGCAATGGTACATTAAGTTTTATAGTTTCATGATAGAACAAGATTATTCTAAATGTCACTCAGACCATTGTGTATATTTTAAAATATTTGAAAATGGAAGCTATATTATTTTACTTTTATATGTAGATGATATGCTTGTATCTAGTTCCAACATGCACAATATTAATATACTCAAGAAATAGTTAAGTGATTGTTTTTCTATGAAGGATCTAGGTGCAGCTAAATAGATACTTTATATGCAGATAACTAGAGATAGAAAGAATAGGAAGATAGAATTATCACAAGGAGAGTGCATAAAAAAAGTGTTGGAAAGATTTAATATGTAGGATGCAAAATTAGTTGGGACACCTTTGGTTTCACATTTTAAATTAACAAATGAACAATATCCTCAAACACATGAAAAGAACTTGATGTCTAAAATTCCATACTCATCAGTAGTTGGATGTTTAATGTATGCAATGGTGTGTACAAGCCTAGACATTTCACATGAATTGGGAGTGGTGAGTAGGTTCATGAGTGATCTAGGAAAGGAACATTGGAAGGTCATAAAATAGATCCTTTATTACTTAAGAGGGACCATAGATATAGTGTTAATTTATGGTGGCTTTGATGTGACATTATATGGATATGTTAACTCAGATATGACAGGGGACTTGGATGGTAGAAGAAGCACTAAAGGGTATGTTTTATAGTAGTTGGTACAATATTTAGTTGGGTATCATGATTACAGAAGGTTGTAGCACTTTCAACCATAGAGGCTAAGTATGTTTCTTCTATAGAAGCAAGCAAGGAAACAATTTGGTTACAAAGGTTGATGGAAGAATTGGGACATAATAGAAAAAGATGTACTCTATATAGCTATAGTCAAAGTGCAATCCATCTATCCTAGAACTTAGCTTTTCAATCTAGGACAAAACATATTTATTTGTGGTATCATTTCATTTTTTTAGTGATAGAGGAAGAGCAACTAAAACTAGAGAAGATACATATCAGTAAAAATCCTATGGATATGATTACCAAGGTAGTTACAAAAGAGACGCTGAAGATTTGTTCAATTTCAATTGGTCTTCATGGATGATAATTAAAAAAAGGAACTTGTCCAAGTCTAGATACTATAGTGGACACTGTAGTGGTGGATTTGTTGCAATTAGTCTCCAAGTGGGAGATTGTTGGGTGTGGAGCTTGATTGTCTTCCAAGGTCAGAGATTATAATTTTGATGTTATTTTCAACCAGGTTTTGGATCCCATTCTTTATATCCCTGATGGCATATGGGGTTAAAAGAGGGAGAAACCCCCTTGTGGGGTTTGGGGGTGACCCCCCCCCCCCAATTTGGGGTCTGGAGGCTGTGTACCCCCATGGGGGTTTGGGGATAGTGCCCCTAAAGTGAAATTTATATTAAAATTGCCTTGTAAAAATGTAATTTCATAGTCAATTTGGGCCATTGATTATAGGCTTCTAGATCTGATGGTAAAGGTTATGTTTAGGTGTTTTTTAAACCTTAAAGGTAATTGAGATATGGCTAAGAGGTAAAATAATAAAAATTAACACATAGAGGAGGCAGAAAAGGTAGATAGGTGTAACAAGGTTCGTTACTAGATTTTGTCTCTATTATATTACTGAAATAATATACTAGACAATTTTAGTGGATGTAGCCCATTTTGGGTGAACCATGTTAAATCTGGTGTCACCTATTATGTGTATATTTTCTATTTATTTTATGAATATTTGATTAATTCATTTCATAGTTTTTATTATATTCAATTTGGGGATAAATATAGGTTTTAATTTATCCTAACATGGGGGTCCAATTTAAGGAACTACTAGGATTATTTGTATCCTTTATAGTATCAATAATTACTTCATGGTTAGATTCATGAACCTTTTATAGAGTCCTTTTCAATGGTCTATCTTGATATTTGTGTAGTCAAACATTTGTTTCAAGAACCAAATTTGAATATTGGAGTATCTTCCTATGTACTACAAAGTCTATTCATACATTAGAATTATTCACAAGATAGAATTGAAGACATGTTTTAGTAACTACAATAGACCCAATGGGATAGTGAATTTTTTCTCCATCTATGTCTGCAGAAGTCAATTTATGTTTTTCCTCTACATACCAACACATGTAGTAGTTTGTCCCTCCTCATTATCTTGACCTACAATAACTACATAAACATGCCTTGTATTGTAAAACAAAACATGATTTAATAATAGGATCTGATGATACATTTATAATATTTAGTACATGACACACATGTCAAATATGATATGGTACCTTGTATAACTAGATTAGACACATGGTCAAAGTCATGAGATTATGTCATCAATGTAAGTTGTAATACTAGTGGAACCTGATAAGTGTCAATTGGAATTAGATGCATAGAAATCTATCCATCTACCCACTCTTATGACTCACACTTGTTCCAAATAAAGTAAATACATGTAGAATAAAATCACACCATGTTCCTCATATGAACCATCCAAGAACATGTATTTGAGCTATGAAATGAGTATAAATCACTTGATCTTATTAATACCATACAATATTTATAGGTTGCTAATTTTTCATCATTCATGAGCTAAAAATATATACAAATAGTCAATTTTTTTACCACCATGGCCCATATATTAATTACACCATTTAACTATGTTCTTTGCATCTAAAAAATCAACAAATTCTTTAAACTTCAACTCCTCTCTTATAAACACTCTTTTGACACATGATTCTACACCCTCATGATTCCATTTTCAATGGCTTGCTTCAATGAAAATAAAAATTGTTTGTACACTAGTGCTCACATGCATCCTACTCATCTAGTAGAACATCCATGCATTCTTGAATTTTGATGTGTAGTTATATGAACATATGTAATGTTGATTTAAAGTAATGTTCCTTTCCCTCAACTTTCCATGAAATAACTAAAAATAACTTTGAACATATTCTGAATAAGTGTATGATCATCACTAACATAAAATTGGTACCCCCTTAGTATTTTTTGATCATTTTCTATACTATCAGGGGAATGGATGAATGTTATATGCACAAAAATTAAAACATGTATTGAATTGTAGTATTGTGAATTAATCTCCCTTTATGGTTTCAATGTGTAATTATATGTAAATTCATTTACTAAAACAATACTACCAATCAAGAATGTGTCCTTAACTTGAATTATTCTTTTATCCATCAAGTATTGTATGTGTGTTTTGCATACTCATACAATTTCATCCCTGAATTTGTACATAAATTTGGAATAGGTATTTGTTCTATAAAAATATCTCACCTTTTAAATTACTTCCCATATTTCATTTGATATACCATAGACTTATATTTATTATGGCCAACCAATTATTGTCTAATTCTATATGTAGTCTCCTCACATGTACAGGCTTTTAATTTTGGCAATCCACCACAAACATTGTAACTTCAATCTTAAAAAGCACTGTTATAAAATAATTGACCATCAGGTCCTTCAGAAAAAATTGTTGGAATGAATTCTCTTTCTAATTTTTGAGGGGCTTCCACTCTACACTCCTGTAAAATGTTTTTAGTATACAAAGTAAAATGAACATGAAAAAAAATATCATAATGCATACAAAATTCAACATGCTACCTACACCAACATGTAGTATGTGTTTGATTGATTTTCACATAGAAGGGTTTGGCCATTTCAAAATATCTTTGACTAATAGAAATCTATGGATATTTTCAACATATTTATAGTAAAATTGTTTTTGAGTCATATCTAAAAGAATTTTAGGATGTTCTTCATGATTAAGAGAACTAACTCTTATATTGACTAAATATCTAATATTAGGTTATACCCTTAAGTTATCTTCCCAAAATTATATAATTAAATCATTTAGGGCATGGGCTATAGCCTTGTATTTCCATAGGAGTCTACTAGAGAATTACCATAGTTCATTGTTACCATCAACATCAAGTCTTGTACATCTCCCAATTGATTTCATTAGTGTTTTTCTATTTATGTGAAAAGTTTATCTTGTTTTTCTAATCAAATATTAATTATTTATTTCACCACTTACCAAAAAACTTGTAATAACACACCAGGTAGTATTACAATCTTCAGTGTATTTCTTCACACCTACTTGATGGTATGCATTATGAAAATTTTCAACAATTAGCTTGTTTAAACCAAAAATATTAGATGTTCTTAGTCCTAAGGTGTTCATTTTAGGTCTCATCTTTTTTACTTTCATCAATGTAACAAACAATTGGCATATTTGAGTTTCATTTAAATCTTGAAAGTGTCAGTCCCAAATTCTTTTAGCATTTCTTCTCATATGGAACTCAAACATTTTTTTAAGCATTGGTTTGAAAATGGATTCATTAATTTTAATTAAATAAATTATTTTCTTTATATAAATCCTAGGAGGTGTTATTAATGGTATATTTGATTAATTTGGTGTTTCCATATTATTTTCTTCATTAGTATGTTCTATTTTCAATGGTTTTCCCATGTTTTTTATTCATTTTAACTTTCTCCATTATGTGTTTCCATATTAGTTTCATCATTACTAGTTTATCCAATGCATGTTTCCATGAAATTCACATCACCATACATACTATCATCATCATCAAAACTAAAAATAGTAAAATTTTAATGTGGACTTATATTATAATTGGTCATACTATCATAATTGACAATTGGAATTCATAATTTGGTATATTATCATTATTCAATTCATCATTATTTGTGACAATCAATTCATTAGGGATAATAGACTTACTTGAATGAAGTTTTTTCATTCATTACCTTTATTTTTCTCTCACCATTACTAATTCATTCAACAATTTACACTTTGACTTCTTCGTACTATTATGAAAGACACCAACCATAATTGTACAAAGTTTTCAAATTTTGAGGGTGAGAATAATAATTCAATAATTCCAAAATAGTCATGCTTCTAATGTGATGTACAAAGTGGGGAAAGTAATACAATTATTCCAAAATAATTAAAAATAGTTCTATGTACTCTTTATTCCACTTTGTGAGTAGAGAATGATTTATCCTTTTGAAGATGTGGATAACATTCTAATCATTTAAAATTAGAAATACAATTCACAAAACACAATACAATAGGGGACATTTTCTTGAAGTAAAAAAAATGGTTGTTGGTGTTTTTTATTTTATTATTAATGAAATATCCACATATGCGGTAATAGTGTAGACACCTTAAAACTACATATGTGGTAATAATGCATATGCAGTAATAACACATACATAATATTGAGTGTATGTAAAATACCCTAAGCCTTAATCCATATGACCTAAATACTAAACACCATACCCTAAGCCATAATCCTTATATCCTATACTCTATACCCTAAACCTTACGCCCTAAGCCCTATACCTTATATCCTAAACCTTAAAACCTAATACTTAAATCCTATGTAACTTATACCATAAATCATATAACTTTAACTATAACCTTGAATCATAATCCCTAAAGACCATAAATTTTAGATGGTAAACTCTTCAAGCTCTAAACCAATCATTTGAGCCCCAATTAACATAATTTAGACTAAGAATTTGGTTTAATTTTGCCCAAATCGCACCATTAATTACCCAAATTGACTAATTCACTTAATATGTGATGAAATGGGGGAAAATCAAACCCAAAGACACATTGCATGCTTTTAAATAGGCTCAAACAACTCAAATTATCCTTAGCTTCCTTCATGATTAGACCTTATACCCTAAATTGTAAACTATAAGCCCTAAACTCTAAGCACTTTAAACCTTAAGCCCCAGTTTATCCTATACCTTATGTACCCAGATCTACATCTTAAACTCTAATGATTTAGCCAAGTAATTAACATCCTTTATAGTAAAAACTAGGTTCACCAGGCTCAATTTGGCCCAAATCGCATCGCTCATTCCCCCAATTGACTAATTTACATAATTTATGGTGACTTCGAGGCCAATTGAGCCCAAAATCATAGTATATAGTCACAAATAGGTTCAAGGATATTAAATTATTATAAATTACATTTATGATTAGACCTTATTCACCATAAAACATTAACACTATGTACAAAAGCACATTATGGTCATAAATAGGTTCAATCAGTTCAAATTGTCCTCAATTACCCTCGAGATTGGACTCTAAACCCTAAACCATATCTCACATATAATTGAAACTCTAATCACTAAACCCTAAATTGTAAACCCTAAACCAAATGATTTAGTCATGTAATTAACATCCTTTACTATAACAATTAGGATCACGAGGCTCAATTTAGCCTAAATCACATCACTCATTGTCCCAATTGACTAATTTATTTAATCTATGGTGACATGGGGGACAATTGAGCTCAAAATCACAATCTATAGTCACAAAAGGGTTCAAAGAGCTTAAATTGGTCTCAATTGCCTTTATGATTAGAACTCATTAACCCTAAAACATTAACCCTATGCCCAAAAACACATTGTGATCACAAATAGGTTCAACTAGCTCAAATTGTCCTCAATTACCTTCATGATAAGACTCTAAACCATAAACCCTATCTCACATATATCTAAGACTCTAATCCATAAAACCTAAACCAAATGATTTAGTCATCCAATTAACATCCTTTGAAATAATAATTAGGTTCATAGTGTTCAATTTGGCTCAAATCACATCACTCATTACCCTAATTGACTATTTTATTCAATTTGTGGTGAATTGGGGGAAAATTGAGTGCAAAATAACATTCTATAGTCATAAACAAGTTCAAGGATCTTAATTTAGTGTCAATTTCCTTTATTATTAGACTTTATTCACTCTAAAACATCAATCCTATGCCAAAAAACACATTATGGTCATATATAGGTTCAATCAAGTCAAATTATCCTCAATTAACTTCATGATTGGACTTTAAATTGTAAACCCTATCTCACATATACTTGAAACTCTAATACCTAAACCCTAAACCCTAAAAAATAAACCCTAAACTAGATGATTTAGCCATACCATTAACATCTTTTACAATAACAATTAGGTTTTCAAATATCAATTTATCACAAATCACATCACTCATTAGCCTAATTGACTAATTTACTTAATCAAGGTGACTTGGGGTCTAATTGAGCATATTCTATAGTCATAAATAAGTTTAAAGAGCTTAAATTGGTATCAATTACCATTATTATTAAACCTTATTCACCCTAAAACATTAACCCTATACCCAAAAACACATTATGGACACAAACAGGTTTAATCAAATCAAGATTTCCTCAATTATATTCATGATTGGAATCTAAATCCTAAACCCTATCTCACATGTACCTAAAACTCTAATACCTAAACCCTAAACCAAATGATTTTGTCATGTAAGTAACATCCTTTATAGTAAAAATTAGGTTCACATGGATGAATTTAGCCCAAATCACATCACTCATTACCCAAATTTACTAATTTACTAAATTTGTGGTGACCTAGGGGCTGATTGAGCCCAAAATCACATTTTATAGTCACAAATAGGTTTAAAGAACTTAAATTGGCCTTAATTTACTTTGTGAGTAGACCTTATTGGCCCTAAAATATTAACCATATGCCCAAATAAACATTTTGGTCATAAATACATTTAATCAGCTCAACTTGTCCTCAATTATCTTTGTAATTGGACTTTAAATCATAAACCCTAAATCTTACATACAATTGAAAATTTAATCCCTAAACCATAAAACTTAAATTATAAACCCTAAACTAAAGGATTTAGCAATGTAATTAATATCCTTTACAATAAAAATTAGATTCACAATGCTCAATCTGGCATAAATCCCATCACTCATTACCCTAATTGACTAATTCACTCAATCTATGGTGACATATGGGTCACTTAATCCCAAAATCACATTTTGTAGTCAAAAATAGGTTCAAGGAGCTCAACTTAGACCTAATTACCTTTAAGATTAGACCTAATGCATCCTAGAACATAAAAGATATGCCCAAAAACATATTGTGGTCACAAATCTATGTTCAATCATCTCAAATTATCCTCAATTGCCTTCAAAATTAAACTATAAACCCTAAATCCTCTCTCGTATATATTTGAAACTCTAATCCCTAAACCCTAAACCCTAAATTGTAAATCCCAGACTAAATAATTTATCCATAATTAATATCCTTTAAATTTACATTCAATTATTTTCATAGGGCTCAATTTGACCCAAATTGCATCACTCATTATCCCAATTGACTAATTCACTCAATCTATGGTGATGTAGGAGCTAATGGAGCCCAAAATCACATTCTATAGTCACAAATAAGTTCAAAGAGATCAATTTGGCCCAAAATTCTAAATCCTAAATCATAAACTCTTAAAACTCTAAACAAATCATTTTATCCCCAATAAAAAAACATTTATTTTATGCCTTATTTCATTTTTTATTGGAGATTATAACCTAAAACCTAAACCCTAAATACCCTAAGACCTAAGCCCTAAGTTATAAGTTCTACATATGTGGTAATTTTGTGTACGTAGTTACTTACCTTGACATTTCAGTACATGGCTTAAGGCTTGATAATGGCTTGTATTCCTGAGCCTCAAGCCTGGACCTACAACACACATAGCCAAATTTTTGTTTTCTACCAATAATAACAAAATGAAACTTCACCCATGTTGAACACTATCCATTTTATAGAATTTTTTCTTCAAAATAGTACTACAACATCGACTAAGTCTCCTCTTTTTAAATATATGATTTTTAAATATTTTTATTGCTCTAATGTTGTTATTTATATTTATTGACTATGTATGTATTTTGTAGTTCCATATGCCATGATAATTCATGTTCATATTTGTTTATGTATCTTTTGATTCATTGATTCAAATTTAGAAAAAAACATATGATTGCAAATGAGACCTAATTTTATACACATTAAAAAACAAAATCTAATTTACAATATTTTTGAGTTAGTTTGGGGGACAAAACGATCCAATATAAATTTTTGATCATATTTATGGGTATAGTGAATTATGAAATTAGTAAAAATAGAATTTATTAATTAATTTAAAAAAAACGTTACAAATTAGATGTTCTTACCTATGTTTCTACGAAGGGGTTTAAACAAAAAGTAAATGATGCTCAAAATGATGGGGTACACAAACAACTATCTAGTATGATTTTTAAAAAAAAATTATACCACCTCTTCAAATTTATGATGTTTGACCTACTTATAGTTAACCATTTCAAAAATAAAATAGTAGTTTAGAAACTAGACTCAAAATTCTACAATTCATCTTCCTATGACATCTTTAAATTGTGACAGGAGATATCTCAAATAATTGTTACAAGTTAAGGTTTTGTGTTATTTAGGAAACAATTGTCCAATTAAGACCCTATTTGGGCCCCTTAATTCCCTATACTTACCTAACTATGAAGTGTCATTTAATACTACACTATATGCAACAAACATGCAACATATTTTACACTTTCTGTAAATCCCATAATCAAGTTAAAAATAATTGTAGGCCTCTACAAGAATTAAAAGAGGATGTCACATGAAATGTATTTGTAAACATTATATAACAAATTTTGGTAATAAAAATAAATGTTATAATATAGGATATTAAATTCATGGTATAAGGGGAATGGGTTCCTTCAGCAGCTCAACCTATTCATGGATGGACTCCTAAGTCTCCAAAATACCAAACATGGTGGATACCTCACTCTCCATAAAGATGGATTCCTCCTTCTCCTTAGTATCAGCTAGGGTAGACACCTCCCTCTTTGT
The DNA here is from genome assembly GCA_037957365.1 of Torreya grandis. Classification (NCBI taxonomy): domain Eukaryota; kingdom Viridiplantae; phylum Streptophyta; class Pinopsida; order Cupressales; family Taxaceae; genus Torreya; species Torreya grandis. Next base: position 160,662 of record JARHVA010001263.1, on the reverse strand, counting down.
AATAATAATAGGGATGGACACATGTTTCACCAAAATAAATATCTAATTAGGCACCTTCTTCACCAAAAATGTAATATAGAATATATTATAATCTGTAATAGGAATGAAGATCTCCACAAATACAAGGAGGTTATTCACACTGGTAAATAGAATATAAGGAAAATGAATAGACATTCAAAATAACCTATTACTTGTTACTTGTGTAGATAAATTAATCACAACACATGAAATTGTCCCTGCAATCCGTAGTGGGAAAATTATATGCATATTGTAGGATAGTAAGATAACATAATAATAAATATTTAATTTTTTTAGAGAATCAGAGGAAGGAAAAAATCATGGAAAATGTTAACATCATCCACTCTCATCCTAGGAATTAGGATTTTGTATAGGACATTACTATAAATCAACATAAATAACAAGGTCTTCCACCTCTATGGATGTCTGAATAAAACCTTATCTTAAAAGTGAGAGGACAGGAATCTAGACCTTATAAAAGAGAAGATTTTGATGAATGAAGCAACTTGATTATGAAATTCAATCCAAAATCAAAATGGCTATAAAGGAGATCATGCAATATTAGATGCTTAAATATATGCACAGAGTATTCATAACTTATGAAAATATGGCTTAGTCACAACTCTGATAGATTTGAAAAAATTGTTGATTACTCTAAGAAATGAAGAAATCTCCCAAAATATTAAAAATGTATTTCATAATTTATTATATTTAACACAAAGAGGACAAAATAGAATGAAAAACGTTGTGTGGTATGTCAAAAATAAGAAACCATTGGATGTGGATGTTAGAATGGATATTGAGTTATCAACATATGAAATCCTTAGTATTGTTTTGAAGTTTGATAAAATTGTTAACATGATTCTTAGATCAACTTGGGAAAATATTGGAAGGCCATATCTATTTGTTATCTAGTTAATCTCAATTTTGCAAATTATGGTCAAATCAAACTTATTGGAAGACTTGAAGATGTATAGATAAATGTGATTGACTTAATATTCATGGATATTTTGAAGTGATTGACACAAAAATAGATTAAATACATTATCTTACACTAATTTATAATTGATGGGTTTATTATGGTCATATGACCATAAACATAATTGACAACCAACTAGAAGTACACTAGGGGTATGTTATCATTATCATACATTTGATTAAACTTGAGCACAAGCCATATATGATACAAAAGAGCCATCTTTACTATAGGTTTATATGGATGATAGTTGGTTTAAAGTCAATACAGAGCAAAAAACTGAAGCCCTACAAAGCAAAGACTTTACCTAATTTTTTCATCATGGAAAATAGATAATAAAGCTATAAAAAATATTTGACTCGGACTAGTCTAGATTCTTAGCACATGCCCACAATTTCAAATGGATGAATGCAAGATTCCTTTTGTTCATTGTCCTATAAGATCATATGTTGATCAAATTTATCAATTAACTATTATGGATAGACATTGTATTAAACCTACAAAAAAAGGTAATTTTTCATGGGATTTAACTTAAAAAGTGCCCTACTTGTGGACATGATTTTCTCAAAATTTCATAAATTTGAACTTTTATAGATAATTTGAGATATCTACACTCCAAATTTGAAGATGGTGTAAGAATGTGAAATATATAATTTTGAGTTTAGTTTCCAAAACACTATTTTTTTAAAAAAAATTCTTAAGTATAACTAAGTCAAACATATAAAATTTGAATAAGAACTTCTATTTGTTTTAGAAAAAATAGTAGATAGATGACCATGCGGTGCACCATTTTTTTAGAAATATTTAATATTATTTGAAATCCTTTGAGGAAATTTTAGGTAATATTTTTTTTGTGACCTATAGTTTTTCATATTTTTTTAATGAATACTTTTTTTTAATTAATTTTCAAGTAAATAGATCCTAAAATGATAAAAATATGGATAGCCATCCGTGTGGTGTGGATGACTACCTCAAAAAAATGAAAATCATTTTTTTTTATGTGTGTAGAATTAAGCCTAGTTTGTGACCATATAACTTGTTTTTCACTTGGATCAATGAAAGACAAATTACATGAACATGTCTAGGCATGTATGTTTGTGGTATGTAGTGGCCTAAAAAAAGGTATAGTTAGAAATCAACATAGTTTGAAACCTTAAATTGATCCAAACATTATAAAAATAATATTTTTTGAAAGAGGAGAGGATGCTCATCATGGAGGTATTAAGTTTTTGAATTTTCACATTGAAATTCTTAATGTATTTGGCAATAAAAATTTAATTTTGTTTTTTTTTATCATAACTCTCAAAACTTGGCTTTACATTAACAGTCGAATCCTTTGGCTCATGAATCCAAGCCATTCTCAAACCAAAATACACAAGATTTGAATTCAAATTCAAATATCATGATCACATTCTTAACTGTGTTATTAATGTGATCACATTACTTAATAATGTGATTGCATTAGTAACATGATCACATTATATATTCTCAACACCCTTTTGTATTTTGACCTACTAAAAGAGCCATTAGGCCTAGTAGTCTTAAGATCAACGTTTGTTTGATTAAGATTATTGTTTGGGACCAATGTTCTTATCAATATTTTATATCGTTAAATGATAATTGGAGATGTATTAACATATGAATCAATTTATTGTTCATTTGATCCCAATATCATGTGCAATCGGCCCAATAGATCCCAAATTGACATTAGATGGACATATTTCCTTGGATAGAGATTGGTTGGCCCCAATTACATATCAAACTAAACTAAATATTTGGTTTTTTATAATATTGTGTGTAATTATATACCCAATTGATATCATATGGACATACCTCCTTTCTCAAGGATCATTGAACCCTGATTGTGTATTAGATTGAACTAAATATTCAATTAGCTTAATATGGTGTGCTATCAAAGACCTAATTGACATTATATTGAAGAAATTCCTTGTATAGGGACCGATTAATCTTAATTATAGATTATATTGAAGAAAATATTTGATTAGTTAAATATGATGTGCAAATAGGAAAAAATATTCACAATGGACATTAGATGGACACAATTCCTTGCATGGGGTGAAAAATGCCCCAATTTATATTAGGTGGAAGCAGTTAATTACATACAACTTGGTTGTCCCAATTGTGTATAGTATTAAAAAAAATATCAATTAATATAACATTAGATGTTTGTAATTCCTTGCTTGGGGATTGATTACCCCCAATTACATATCATATTGAACCTAAATACTTAATTTGTTCAATATGGTGTGCAATCAAAGCTAATAGAACCCAACCAATATTATACAGATAAAATTACTTTCATGGGGCTCAGTTAGACCCAATTACGTATAAGATAAAACCAATTAAATGATTAGCTTCATATAGTTTACAATTGAGGTCAAAAAAGTTGTAATTAATATTAGATTTATTCAGTTACTTACATGGGCCTTGGTTGGCCATAATTACATATTTAACTAAATTAAATAATTGACTGATTCAATATGTTATGTCTTTAAGACCAACAAAGCCCCCTGTTGATAGTAGAAGCATGAAATTTCTTACATAAGGCTTGTTTGCAATAAATTTCATATCAATATTATTTCAATTTAATTTGGTGCAAAATCAAAATCCTAATTGTTATTAGATGGATGGAATTCCATACAAAGGGTTCAATTTCTCCTAAGTTCATATCAGATTGAATCAAACACTCAATTATTTAAATAAAATATGCAATTAGGGACATAATTAAAATTATGTTGACACTATTCCTTAGGCAAGCCTTGATTGGCCCTAATTATGTATCATTTGGAACCAAATTCTTGATTGGTTCAATATGGTATGCAATAAGGGCCAAGTAAGCTATAATTTCCATTAAATGAATATAATTCCTTTCACATGCTTCCTTTGGACTGAATTACATATCAAATTGAAAAAATACTTTTTTTAATATGGTGAGCACTTGGATCCCCTATTGATATCATATGGATGAAATTCCTTATATTGAGGCTCAATAGGCCCCTAGGATCAATTTATCCCCAATTAAAATCCTTTATATATACTAATAATTAGGTTCATTTGGATGAACTTGGTTAAAATTGCATCACTCATTACCATAATTGATTTCGTATGCTCAATCTGTGATGATGTGGGGGATAATTAATCCCAAATTCAAATCATTTATTCATAGATCTAGGTTCAAGGAGCTCAAATTTCCCCAATCACCATCATTATTGTGCCCTATATACCCTAAAACCTATACCCTAATCCCTAATCCCTAAAGTTCCTAATTAGTAAACTCTAAACCATAAATATAAATTCTTTAAACTTTGAACCAATCATTTTATCCCAAATTAACATCATTAGACTAAGAATTATGTTCACAGGGCTTAGTTTGGCTTAAATAACATGAGTAGTTGCCCCATTTGACTAATTCACTCAATCTATATGATGACATTTATGGTATAATGATAACTTAAAAACACATTCTTTAGTCACAAATGGGTCCAAGTGATTCAAATTATCCTCAATTACGTTTGTGATTGACCCTGTGTACCCTAAACCATAAAACCTAAACACTATATCCTAAATTATAAACCATAAATTTTACCTATTTACCAATTGATTTAGTCCCAATTAACATAATTTATAGTAATAATTAGGTTTTAACATGGCATAAAGTGATTAGACATTATATACATGTCCATAAATCTAAACCCTATGCCTTAATCCTTAATCCCTAAAACATAAATTGTGATCCATATGCCCTAATTCCCACTACATGCCACAAACATACATGCCTTAGAGTATAATTTATTTTATCATGAGATGTCATAAAATGCACTTTTTAACCCTATGGCCAAAACTTAGCCTTTAGAGTACCAATCTAGTTGTGCATCTGAAGTAAATTGGGGATACTTTGATCCCCTTCAACCTAATTAACCAAAGAGAAATCCAATTGATTATTTTAATCAAGGAGGCATTTGAGGCCAATTTGAATCCCTTTAAGAGAAATATTTATTCTATCATGAATTGATCCAATTAGCTAATTTGTATAATTAATGGCATGATCTGGGAAAAATTGAGCCCCTAAACCAAATTCATGGCTCAATTGATTGTATAACATGTATACAAAATTTACATGGAATAACTGACCATAATTGTATTAGAAATGTAAACACGAAGGTAATTATCATAAATAGGTGAATAAGTATCTCAAATTTCTTTCAATTACCTTAGTAATTGGACCCTATATCTAATATCTTAAACACTAAACCCTATACCATTTAACTTTAACCGTAAACCCTATACATAAGCACTAAAAAACAAACCCTTTAAACCCTAAAACATAAGCCCTAAAACACAAACCCTTTAAATTATAGACCCTAAACCCTAAACCAATAAATTTATCCCCAATTAACATCCTTTATATATAGTAATAATTAGGTTCATATTGATGAACTTGGTCAAAATTACATCACTCATTAAACTACAATTGACGTAATTGGATCAATCCATGATGATGTGGGGGTTAATTGAGCTAAAAATCACATTCTTTACTCATAGAAATGGGTTCAAGGAGCTCAAAGTTTCCCCAATTGCCTTCATGATTGTACCTTATATACCATAAAACCTATACCTTAATCCCTAATCCTCAAAGTTCCTAATCCCTAAACTCTAAACCATAAATATCAACTCTTTAAATCTTGAACCAATCATTTTAGACCAAATTAACATTATTTAGACCAAGAATTAAGTTCATAGAGCTTAGTTTAGCCTAAATCACAACACTAATTTCCCCATTTAACTAATTTACTAAATCTACATGATGACATCTAGGGTATATTGACAACCCAAAAAGACATTCTATAATTATATATGGGTCCAAGTGATTCAAATTGTCCTCAATTATCATTGTGATTGACCCTATGTCCCCTAAACCCTAAACCCTAAACACTATACCCTAAATTATAAACCATAAACGTTCTCTATTAACCAATCTATTTAGTCCCAATTAATATCCTTTGTAGTAAGAATTAGGTTCACATGGCATAGAGCTATTAGAAATTTTATACAGATCTTGTTACCTAAATCTTATGCCATAATCCCTAATCCCTAAAACATAAATTTTAATCTTTATGCTCTAATTTTCACTACATTCTACAAACATATATTCCTTATGATATAAATGATTTTATCATGAGATGTTATAAAATTCATTTTTTAAACCTATGACCAAAACATAGCCTTTGTAGTACTAATCTAGCTATGCATCTGAAGTAAATCGAGGATATTTTGAGCCCCTTCAACCTAATTTCCTGACTATAAAATGTGATTTGGGGGTTGATCATATCCAATTTGCCCTAATCACCATCACAATTGTACCTTATATACCCTAAAACCTATACCCCAAGCCCTAATGCTTAAAGTTCCTAATCCCTATACTCTAAACCATAAATATAAACTCTTTAAACCTTGAAACAATCATTTTTTCCCAAATTAAAATAATTTTGACTAATAATTATCTTTGTGATTGACCCTATATACCCTAAACCTAAGACTTAAACACTATACCCTAATGTGTAAACTAAAAAGTTTCCCTATTTACTAATTGATTTAGTCCCAATTAACATATTTTTTTTAATTAAAAATTAGGTTTACAGATGTCATAGAGATATTAGAACTTATGTTAACCCTTAAACCTAAACCCTCTATGCCCTAATCCCTAATCCCTAAACCCTAAAACATAAACTTTAATACCTAATCCCTAAATCATAAATTGTAACACCTAACCCCTAATCCCTAATCTCTAAACCCTATCCACTAATGATTTAATCCATAGTCCATAATCCCTAATATAGATTAAGTATAATAAGATCAAATTATTTAATAACATGATCACGTTATTCTTAATATAGATAACACTCAGTTCTCAATGCTAATTGTTAACCCTAAATGCATATCAATAATAATGCAATAATGTTATTACATAACATGATCACATTATTGTTAATATATGCTTATTTATATGTTGGATGAATCAAAACCTTGTACAATAAATAAATTGATCATATTCTAATTATTATATACTAATATCACCTTTCAACATCTATTTTAACCCAAATTGAGAATTCTAACCCCACAAACATTCTCCATGTACTTCTATGGGACTTATGGCACTTGTGTACTTGACCCCACCTTTGAAAAGTTGTCAATTGTCCTTAATGGGTGATATATCACATTTGAGGAAGAGGAATATGTTGAATAACAAAACACCAAAGGTATTATAATATTTGAGAGAGAAACATAAGATACGAATGCAAAAACTTCATGGTAGACAAGGTACAAACCCTAATCTTGATGAACCAAATGTCATAGATAATGAGACAATTGAAAATAATGAATTAATCATTGATTTAATTGACCATAATGAATTTAATAATGATTAAATTGACCATATTGAAATGAATAATAATGAAATTGAAAATAATGAATTAGTTAATGTTGTAAGATTACATTCAAAGTTCCAAGTTTTTAATTTTTTTGATGATGAGTCTATGTATGATGCTTCAACCCCCATGAATGAAAAAAATTTGATTTAAATAAATAGTAATGAAATTAAACATCAAGAATATTTCATGGAAGCATATAATAAATAAATAAACAATGAATCAAATGTTATCCCGCTTCTAAACAATGAAAGTAATAATGATTTTGAAACACCCTCTCAATAAATTCCACGATTGCCAACACCTCCAAGAATTGTGAATATAAAATACAAGTATTTAAATGAATTTGATGAAAAAAATTTAGAACCAATGCATAAAAAAATGTCTGATTGCCATTCAGGAAGATTTGATAAATAAATTTTGGATACTTTCTTTCATAATTTGGATTATGATAGTCAAAGATGTCAATTATTGGTTTCATTGATAAAATTATCTAATTGAGACCTATAATATACATATTAGGACTAAGAACATCCAACATGGATGATGAAAAAAATTAAATTGTTGAATATCTACATGATGCATATCATATTGTAGGACCAAAATCATGCACCAAGGATTGTAATGCTTCCTGACGTATACTTATAACTTGTTTAGTAAGTGACAAAATAGGAAAAAATGAATGGTTTCAAAAAAAAGCTAAACACTTAATATAAATATAAAAATAATAATGAAATCAATTGAAATATGTGAAAGACTTAACGAACCTAAAACCAATGAGTTCTAGGAATTCTTTGGTATATTTCTATGAAAGAACAAGGCTATAGCTGATACTCTCAAAGAGTTACTTGCTCAATTTTGGAAAGATAATACAAGAGTTTTGACCAATGCAAGAGATGTTGTGAAAAGAAAAGTTGGTTCTCATAATGGTGAACCAAATATAGAACATTTATTGGATATGAATAAAACATAATTTTACTCTAATTTTTTTGAAAAACATCCACAAATTTCTATTTTTCAAAGATTTTTTGAGATGGCCAAACCTTTTTATGTGAAAATAAATCACACATGCACTACTTGTTGTAGGAAACATGTTGAATTTTTAATGCACTATGATGTTTTTTGTTATATTCATTGTACTTTGAATACTAACAACATTTTGTAGGAGTATGGCCTTAAATTACCACCAAAATTAGTCAGGGATTTTATTCCAACTATCTTTTGTAGAAGAATGGATGGACTATTATTTTACAACAAATCGTGTTTAAATGGAAATTATAGCATTTGTGGTGGATTTCCAAAATTAAAAAAATGTATCTATGAGGAGATTACAAGTGAAATTGGATAGGAATTAGTTGGTTTAAGCAAATATAAATCAGTGACTTATCAAGTAAAATATGGCAAAGAATCTAAAAGGTGTAACCTTATTACAAAAATGATACATGTTTCCATATTTTTGGTCAAATTTAGGGAAAATATTGGTTGAGTATGCAAGGCGCACATATAGGGCTAGATGGTTGGATGAAAATTTCAAGATAATCAAGGATACATTCCTACTTGGTTTTATTATTTTAGTAGTTGATTTTGCTAAAAATTACATATTCAAACTCAAAATGGAAGTTCAATCATAGTATTACAACTTGTCACATGTTTCCATATTCATGAATATAACATTAATGCTTGCACCTGATAGTATAGAGCAACAACGGAAAATATTAAGAGATTACCATTTATACATCACTGATGATAGATCACATTACTTAGAGTATGTGAAATGTTGTTTTCAAAAGTTTTATGAATAGTTGAGTCATAGGAAAATTACTTTAAATAAACATTACCTTTGGTTAGACAATTGCACATCAGAATTAAAAAATGCATAGATGTTTTATTGGTTGAGTAGGATTCACATTACCACTGATGTATAACACATTTGGAGTTTCACTGAGGTTGACCATGGAAAAGGGGAGCATGATGGTATTAGAGCATGATGGTATTAGAGCATGTGTAAAAAGATCTATTGCAAGAGAGGAGTTAAAATTTAAAGAGGTCGTTCATTTGACAAATGAAAAAAATTGTGGTTGAATGGTGTAATGAGAACATGTGTCATGGTGCTCAACCAAATTATACTATTCAAAGACATTTTTGGTTAATGGAGGAAGAAAACTTACCAAAGTATGAGGATTTTATGACTCTAATGTGTTCATGTTACCTCCACTCATTTTGTAGCACATATGAAAGTTCTTGGACTATTCATATGAGACACTTGGCATGTTTCTATTCTGCATGCATAGACCTGTTTAAAATGAGTGTGAGTCACAAGAGTGGGTGGATTATTAGAGTTCCAAACCTATGATTCCAATCAATACATATCAAGTTATAAAAACATTACAACTTACAAATATGACATCATCTGATGTCTTTGACCATGTATCTGATCTAGCACATCTAGGTAGAATATTTTTCTTTATGTACACTTTATTCTCATTTATATATCTTCATATTGTCTCTAAAAATGGGGTTTTGTGATAATGGGCATGTTTTTGTAGTTATTTAAGATGAGGATAATTAAGAGGGAACTGATTACTAATTATTTTAGTGTGTACAGAGAGAAAAATTGACTTCCCCAGTTATAGATGGAGAAAACATTGACTATCCCACTAGGTCAATAGTAGTCACTAGAACTTGGTTTCTATGATATCCTATAAAATATTTAGATCAATGGTTGTTTGATGATTTTTAATGCATAAGAATATACTGCACTATTCAAATTTGATTCTTTCAATGAATATTCAATTATAAAAATATCATGGGAGGCCATTAAATAGGAAACTATGAAAAGTTTGAGAGTCAGAGCATGAAGTTATTCTTGATACTATCAAGTTTAGAGTAGATCCTAGTGGTTCATTGGATTAAAATGCATAGGTATATTCACTTTTCAAATTTATATGTAATCAATTTTACCAAATGTTTTTTATTTTTTAGGTAGTACATACAAATTTTGTTTTTAATTACTTACTAATAATGTTTTGTGGGTTAGTGGTGCTAGATAAGCTTCTGCCTTCACATGGTTGGCAGTGTCAATAAATAATTATATATTCTTGAAGCTAAGAGAAGCTCAAGTTAGAAGTTATCAAAGCTCAAGTTGGACTTGGTTGATGCTTAGGAAATGACTTACAATTTTTATTTTATGGGTGTTTGGACTTAGGCTAAAAAATGCATTTTTCTTGTATAGGGAAGGGTGTTCTTGGGCCAGAATGGGTGATGGGTTTATCGGTTGGGCCTGATCAAAGGATAAGAACTTGGTATTATATGTTATCCCCCCTAGAAATGTTGAAAATGTCAGTTTTTAATCAAGAATAATCAAAAAAATAATTATGTAACCACAACTTAAACTTTGACAACATTTGTTGTCAGTGTTTCTACACTTTGAAACGGTAGTGAAAATGCACTTTCAAGTGGATTTGAACATCATGGTAGAGTGATAATATTTTTTTTGACTATCTAGATGTGATTATAGCAATATATTTCAAGGTGGAGGTCTTGGAGGTAGAAATGTCAGGTGGAGGTTAAGACATTGCTTGTTCAATGCCAAAAAGTTACATTTTTTGACCCCTCACTACAACTTGTCCAACAGATTGCTCTCAAAGATTCAACATGATTTCTAAAAATTAATATTATAGGGATTAAAATGGTAGAGGAGGGATCTGATGGTTCATGTAAATGATTTACATGTTTCATTTTATGCGTGTTTGAACTTAGGCTAAAAAATTGCAATTTTATTGTATTGGGATGGTTGTTCTTGAGGTCAAAATGGGTGGTGGGTTTGTTAATTAGGCATGATGGGATGCCAATAACCTGGTACTAAATGTTATCCAACCATATTAACATGTTATAAATGTTAGTTTTCAATCAATAAGCATTGAAACTAGAGTTTTATAACCACAACTTAAACTTTGACAATATTTGTTGTCAGTGTTTTTGCTCTCTGAAATGGTAGTGAAAATGAACTTCTATGTGGATTTATACATCATGGTAGTGTGATAAAATTTAATTTGCCTATATAAATGTGATAAAAGTGATATATTTATAGGTGGAGGTCCCAAAAGTAGAAATGCTAGTTGGAGCTCAAGAAGTTATTTGTTCACTACCAAAAAGTTATATTTTGGACCCCTCACTGCATCTTATCCAATAGATTGCTACTAAATATTCCAATTGAGTGATTTAGGGTGAAATTATATGGATTAAATAGGTAGGGGAAGGATCTGATGGTTTATGTAAATGACTTATAGTTTTCATTTTTCACGTGTTTGAACTTAGGCTAAAAATTTTCATTTTTCTTATAATAGGAAGGGTGTTCTTGAGGCTATAATGGGTGATGGGTTTGTTGATCGGGCCTCATGGGAGGAAAATAACCTAGTCCTAGATATTATCTTCCCCCAACTCAAATGTGTTAGCAGTGGTAGGTTTCATTCAAGAAGCATCAAAATCATGTTTTTATAACCACAACTTAAATTTTTACAACATTTGTTATCAATGTTTTCACTCTCTAGAATGGTAATGAAAATGCACTTTCAAGTATATTTGAACATCATGGTGGTGTGATAAAATGTAATTTTCTTATATGTATGTGATCAAAGTGATATATTTGTAGGTGGAGGTCTTAGAGGTATAAATTTTGATTGGAGCTCATGAAGTTTGTTGTTCATTGCTAAAAAGTTGCATTTTTGGACCCTTCACTACAACTTGTCCAAAGGATTTCTATCAAATATTACACATGATTTCTTTAGGATAAGATTAGAGGGATTAAATAGGAAAGGGAAGGATCTGATGGTTCATGTAAATGACTTACTATTTTTCATTTTATGTGTGTTTGAACATAGGCTAAAAAATTACATTTTTCTTATGTTGGGAAGGGTATTCTTGAGGCCAGAATGGGTGGTGGGTTTGTCAATCAAACCTGATGGGAGAATAAGAAACTACTCCTAAATTTTTTCCTCCCCCTTAGATGTGTTTGAAGTGTTATTTTAAATCAAGAAGCATGAAAACTAGAGTTCTACAACCACAACTTAAACTTTGAAAACATTTTTTGTTAGTGTCTCCATACTCTAGAATGGTAGTGAAAATGCACATATGGGTGGATTTAAACATCATGGTAGTGTGATAACATGTAATTTTACTATATGGACATTATCAAAGTGATATATTCATAGGTGGAAGTCCCAAAGATATAAATTCCATTTGGAGCTCAAGAAGTTACTTGTTCACTACCAAAAAGTTGTATTATTGGACCCCTCACTACAACTTGTCCAATAGATTTCTCTAAAATCTTCCAAATAAGTGTTATATGGTATGATTATAGGGCTCAAATAGTCATGGGAGGGATCTGATTTCTCATGGAAATTATTTAAATTTTTCATTTTACATATGTTTGAACTTAGGCTAAAAAATTGCATTTTTCTTGTATTGGGAAGGGTATTCTCGAGGCCAGAATGGGTGGTGGGTTTTTCTATCAGGCTTTATGGGAAGCTAAGAACCTAGTCATATATGTTATTTTTCCCCATGGATGAATTTATATTATCAATTTTCAGTTAGGAATCATTGGAACTATAGTTATGCAACCACAACTTAAACTTTGACAACTTTGACAACTTTGACAACTTAAACTAGAGACCTAAAAACTTAATGAGTAATTAACCTATTGACCTATTGGGTGGTATTAGGG
>JARHVA010001263.1:37500-145000 GCA_037957365.1 Torreya grandis | reverse complement strand
CTTATAAATTAATAAAAATTCAAAATATGACATGTTTTTATTTATGGAAAAGGAATAAAGTGGTTTTGGTGTGCTTAAAGGTCATACAATATGGATTTGGTGACTATGGGTTTAAGATAGGGCTAAATAGGCATAATTAAAGGGTGGATTATAAAGGAGGTGTGGTCTTGGAATGGAGTTAGGTAATTAAATTTGAAAAAAAAATTTAAGGAGATATATGGAAGCTATAAATTTTTTTAGATCTCCATAAGAGTTGAGATATTTCTCAAACTGAGAGAATTTGCACAAAAAAGGCTACAAGCCTAAGGAGACCATTGTGAGCCATATATGTGGAATTTAATGTTTAATTTTGTTTGATCAATTTTAAGAGGTTAAGGTAGGTTTTATTTGACCATATAATAACATATATGACATAATAATGACTCCTTGAAACCTATATCAAGTTTTGGTACTTAGGACATAAGAGAATTGCCTAGTGAGAGGCTAGAGAAGAGAGAGAGGAGGTTTGGGAATGGAATGAGGTAGAGAGTGAACATGAGTGACGTGATAAAGGTAAATTACATCAATTAGTTCATATAAATTTTAAATTAATAGTAATTGAGGAAAGAGACTAACAAGCATAGTGATGAAGAGAGTGAAGCAAAATTGAAGATATAAGATTCAAGCTAAGCATGACACGAGAATGAGATATTTTATAAGACTAGAGATATGAGTGGATGGTTTGAAGACTTTTCCCTAATACATCTGCATTATGATGACCCTTAATAATAATTTTTAGTCATGTTATAACTATCCTTACGTTGGATGCAAGAGAATAAGATGATGATCCAATCCTTTTCTTAGGCTATGTTTTGTAATCAAGATTGCTAAAAGTGAATAAATATGGAATGATTTTATGTATATATATTTCATGTAATAGTATTAGATTTTCATAAATTTTTATATTATCTTTGAAAGGCCCTAGAGACCATGATTAAGTCACTTTTTTGTGTATTAGTGAATTTAAACAAGAGACTGTAGATGAGTAGTTGAATGTCTAGGTTGGATTGAAAACAAATAACAAATGTTAATTACCCTATTATTTGAAAGGTTTGCCGTTTTAAAAATTTAGTACTCTTTTTGCTAGATATTCAATTATTTTTTATGAAATCAAATGCCAAGAAAGGTCGATGTGTTCCTAAAGAAGATAAATGTCCATGGAGTTGGTAGAATTTGGTGTAATGGAGGAGAGTACAAATCACTATAAAGATATTTTGGGAGTTTGTAACTATTGAACACAAATAGATGTAACCCAATAGAACCATGTTTTTCTCAGTTACCCTATGTCTATTTGGTTGGTGTGCGAATGAAAGGATGTGTATGGTTGAAAAAGTTTATGTTTATAAACTTGATCAAATTATAAGCACATGTAGGAGGAAATTCCATTATGAAAATAGTTTATTGGAGGTTTAGTAACCTTTAACAAGAGTTGTATCAAGATAGAGGGTGGCATAAAATGTTTTTGGATCTTCACGGGAGTTGATAGATTTTGTAAATAAAGTGAAAAGGTAAAAAAAAAGGATACAAGCATAAGGGGATCATTAGTATCTTTGTATGTGAAAATGAGTATTAAAGTGTGATTCAGGGTTTGAAGGAGGTTAGAAAAGGTATGATATGATCATACAAGATCATCCATGATAATAGATTTTACTCATGAAACCTAGATAAATATTTGGTACTTGAAACCTAAGAGGATTGCCTAATGAGAAGATAGTGAAAGAGTGAGAGGACACTTGTGAATGGAATGAATGAAATGAATTAGAGAATGAATGTGAGAGGTTTTTAAGAGGTCTAAGGACACTAAAAAATGTCCACAAAGTTTACAAAAAGTAATTAAAAATATAAGAAGTCCATTAATCTTAAGTGATAAGAGTGACATTATTCATTTCCACTATACATGATTAAATAAAAACATTAATTTAAAAAAATAAGGGAGATTCAAGATTTATAGCATTGAAAAGAATAATTTTTAATCCTCATTTGTGTACAACATTAAATATGAGATCTGATAGATCATAGATTAGAATATCAAAACAACATTGTACAATAACACACAATGAAATGAAAACCTAATATAAATTAGATACATTGCCATGATAGGAATACAATATAGGAATATGTGTACAATGTCAATAATACATAGATTGTCATGATAGGCATACAAAATTAACATCTACTAACACAATATCTAATGATGGGTGAATTTCATATCTGCATATACAATGTAATTTTTTTTAAAAACACCATATATTCATACAAAAAATCACATCTCATGTAAGACATCATATTCATCAAATATCCTCCCTCTCTTTTCCTTCCTTGAAGAAGACTCTCCCTGGAATGATGTATTAGTAGATGGAGACCCTTGTAATGCCTTGGATTTATCCAAGGTCTGACTGTGTGTCCTATGTTCATATCTTGATTACATATTAACCTATTCAAATACAATAATTATTACAAATTTAAGATAAAATACATCAAAACAATTGTTAAGAAATTGATTTTAAACTACAATAAAAAATCATTTAAGCACATGCACTTACTTCAAACTCATGATCCTGCTCAGTCTATTTTTCATGCTCAAATAATTCAATGGTAGGATCAAATGTTCAAATAGGCATCTCAAATATGAGAGAAACATGTGAAGTTTCCCTACTAATCATCTAACTAGAACTATCAGATGTCATAGGACAAACTTGAATACATAATACATTTACATAAGTTATATTTTCCATAAGTACACATAGTAAAATTATTAAAACAAGTCTATTTTACAATTCAAAATTACAAGTTAATATATAGCTCTATCAATGACTATGTAAATGGTATTTCATAATCAATGCCTATGCCTATCTCATATCTTAAAGAGGTAAGAGTGTCTACTCCAACCATTAACTGTTCATGTAAACAAGGTCTCACTTACTTTTTTATAAAGTATCAAATATTATATATGGAAACCATGAATATCATGAAAAGATAATGTAAACCAAGAATAATGGAAGTGTAACTACCATAAAACATTCATATCATGAAAAGACAATGTAAACCAGGAATCTTGGAAGTACATAACTACCATACAACATGCATATCAAGAAAAGACAATGTAAACCAAGAATCATAGAAGTGTAACTTCCATACAATGCGTAATGTCCAAGAATATCAAGTAATTTGCATCTTGGAGGTAATATGAAAATTTTAATGAAGAGGAGGAGGTGGAAGAAATAGTATCAATTTGACAAGGCAAAGTTAGGGAGAGAAAAGGAATAAGATACATATCAAGAACTCTGTCCTTACTTTTAAAGCTTCTTTAGATAGAGTAAAATACCATTATATATTTACTGGGGAAAGGTTGACCTATAATATATGGCCATCATCCTTATTTTATATGCATGATATCAATCATTTGTATCTCTATATATAATACATGGATTGATATCACATTCATTTATAATATATGGATGATAAGTGATTTTTTGGAAAGCAGGCAACCAATGGAAATGAGTGAGCCACGATGAATCCACCTCTGTACGAAGGTGTGTGTAAATAAAATTATAAAAATAGGTCAAATAAGGGAGGTAATTATCAAATATATCAAGTTTTATCCATATAAATATATTGTCTTATTTTAGATAAAGAGAACAAAATTGGCAAATAGCTTGGATGTTGAATTTGAAGAAGCTACAAAGTGTAATTGTTAATGTTGGCACATATTTTAGTGCCAACATAAATGGTGAGTCTCCCCCCAAACTTTTCAATGGGGATAAAAGTTGTTAAGACCCAATGTAATGCTTTCTGGAATAAGGAATGTTTAGTAGAGAGGTTGTCTACCCTTTATACATTTGTCATAGCCAAAGCAAGTGGTGTAATGAGGCATTACAATTGAAATCTATACCTTTGTTGTGGAAAGAAAAAGGTGTAATGATATATTAAAATTGAATTATCATGTGTATTACAAGTTTGTGTCTCAAACATGAGAAGTTAAGGTCAACACCAAAATTTTTAGTCCCCCTTTCCCTAACTCTACCCCTTCCTACAAACCAAACCTCTTAAATTGGTCATCAAATATTATAAACATGTATTTAAGATCTTGTAATAAAATGAATCAAGATTTATGTACTACTATCACTAAATGTATTAAGTGAATTCACTTAATAAAATACAAATTTATTTAAATAACTATTTCATTAACTTTATTTAAATAAGTCAATTTAATGTTGGGGCATGAGTCATGGTCCTTTATGTTTAAGAAGACTCTTAGAGTTACATTGTCAAGTTAATGATCCACTAAGCATGATTGTTAATGATGCACATTTATTCTCTTTTACCTTAAATTCTCTTGCTATTATCACTCATTTTCAAGTGTAACATGTTTAATTATGTATAATGGTAATGGCAACATAAGTCAAAATGAGAATATGACTATATTGAGCTTAGCAACTTTGTTTTCAAGATAGTGTTACCTAGAAGGTCCCCTAGATATGTGTTATTCATTTTATAAGTATGCCCATGGCATGTAAAATAATATTATATAATATTGAATGATATTATTCATGGGATATTTGTGGGATTTTCGAAAATAACTTATATAAATATATTTGAGCCCATTCTCATAGCTTGCAATTATTGTGGTTCCTCTTTAATGGTTTGTGATACCTCATAACAACTTCCAAAGGTTCATGGCACCCCCAAGATGTCAACCCATCTCCAAAATTTGTGTATGGGTGTATTTATATGGGAGTAAGAGTATTATGAAGTTTTTAATTTGATTTTAGTATGTATGGTATGATTTCATAGTTAGTAGCCTTTAATTAGGCCTAGGAGACCTAATTAGTCATGAGGGGTGTTGAGTTAGGTGTTATCCAAAGAGAGTTAAATTTTGAAAGTCCCTACATGAGATATGTGATGTAAAGGGGTATATAAATGTGGGTTTGGTTTGGTTGGGAGATTTGTATTTTAGTCAGAACAAGGAGGTTTACCTCAAAAAAGGGCTAGTAAAAGGAAGGTGTCAAAGAGGAAAGAAGAGTTAAGTGAAGAGTTAAAGCTTGTGGGTTGAGTGGAATGATTGGATTCATGAAATTAGATGTAATTGAGTAGGTATATTTTATTATGAGTATTATGGAATGATAAAATCAAATTAACATATAGACCTATGAAAACACATAAGAAGATTGTAAAGAATAGAGCAAGGATAAAGAGAGAGAACATGAAAATAGAGTATGAAAATAAAGAAAGATATGATTAACTTAAAATTAAAAGGCAAATATACATAGACTAAATTTACATAGAGAATAATATTAACTCAAAATTTTACCTTTATATAAGTAAACAGTGTCATCTTAACAAAGACAAATGCAGTAGTGGATGGGCCAACAACTGGATATGAATATGTAAATAATGGTCATGATAAATCAAATGTTGTACATGTCAAATGTGATGATGAAGGCACTGTCACCTCTTGTAACATAAAAATGACATATATATATTATTCAATTTATATGTAAATTAATTTTTAACTAAATTAACTTTGTAAATATAACATAAATTTAACATGACATTTATATAAAATATACTTGCATTTGTGTAGTGGCTGATGTATACACACCAAATGTGTGTGGCAAAATCTCATCACTCATAATAATATTATATGATCCCTCTAAACCACTAGTCCCATTGTCATCAGAAGGTCTAGTGCACATAGCTCCATAAGAAATGCAATGGTGGGGTCAGGAATACACACTAGGTGGTGTATTTATAGCATCACTTTGTGAAAGCCTATTCATATACTAAATGAGTGTATAAGTGAGTGAATTAAGAGAATATAAAGTATCAATATCCATGACCTACTAAACTATAGAGGGGATCTCAAGATCAAGAGGTTTTTGGATATGGATCTATGTAAGTTAATTAAGTGCATAACATGCACCTAATCGATCCTATGCAAAAAATTTCCCTCAAACCTAAAACTCACTAAAATCAAAGTAATTTAGAATCTCATTGAAGAAAAATTCATGGTAGAGTTTCCTCAAAAAATATAATAGGACCTCATGGTTGTTACATGGTGAATAGTAAAACACCATCACCATTGATCCAAAAAATTAGTTATGATTAAGTTATCTACGTAATAATGGATTAGAAAAATATTAAAAATTTTGGGAAATGGGGCATTGGTGGCTGGGTAAAAAAATAGGGCACAAATGGAGGATTTTGAAATTTCTTTGTTCTTAACCTAAAGTGTTGACAATTTATCAATATAATATGCCCTAAAAGTATCCCTATATGAAGTCCATGTAAAAAATTGACTCTTTATAGAGTCAATTTGACCTAATAAGGTCTATAGGGAATTAGATAGTTAGGTGTGGTGGGGGTTGGTGGAAGTGGGATACCTCATTATCCCAATTAATTGTTCAATTTAAAGTTTATTTACCATAATGTTTTCAATTAAAATCTCTTAACTACCAAGGGTTTTGTTGAGTTGTAGCAGGGTTAAGTGGAGTGATAGGAGGAGGAACAAAAGGGTTTTGTGGAGGGTTAGGTGTAGGATTAGGAGGAGGAGAAAAAAGATGGTTCTATGGAGGTTTAAGAGGATTAGTAGGATGGACTGTTCTAAAAAAACAAATTACAACTAAAAATTAGGGTTAAATAATTAAAATAATGAAAAATTAGGGTTAAATAGGGAATATTTATATCACTTACCTCTTCTACATGGTGTCATCATCGATCAGTAAATTTATGGGATGAATTTGGTAGCTTCCTAACACTCTCTTATCTATTTCACCCAAAACATGATCATAGAATTTGGAGTAGAGCAAGGAAACTCGAATGCAAAATGAGCATTTTTCATTCAAGTTTTTTTTTTAAATTTTGATACACAAGTAACACGATCACATTTTTAATGCACTCATGTTATTTAAAATGATAATAACACAATCACATTAATAACATTATCATGTTATGTTTTAATATAATGTGATCATATTATATATTAATGTGATTGTATTATGGATCAGTAATCATCAAGACATAATTAAAATAACACGATCACCTTAATTAAATAATGCAATCATGTTACTAATTAACATGATCATGTTACCTAAAATTTCCATGGAATTGTCCCCCAACTCTATACACTTACCCTAATATCTCCTTTTAAATTGACTCTAATAAAGGAGAAGATGGGTGAAGCTACACTAGCCTAAGTAATATTGGAAAGATGTTGTAAACAATGTGTTGTGTACATCAACACCCCCTACTAAGAATTTTTTTATAAAATGAAAGTGAGGAAAAACCTTTGATATAGGTCTTAGCATCTAGATTATACTGAGTACCCATGTATAATAAGAACAAAATAATAATGATCAGAAGAATAAATGAGTTGAATATGATGCTTCACAATTTATACTTAATAAAATATCCAAACTAAGGAATTTTAGGGTATTGTAATACTAATATATAACATTGTAAATATGTTGAGATGAATACCAAAAAACAAAAAGGTTCTTATGTATGCCATTATATATTTTTAGAATACATGGATGTCAAGCAGTAGTAACCACCAACTTAAGAATAAAATTGTGTTAAAATATAATAATTTATTTGAACTTGTAGGATGTCAAAGATAAAAAATAAAAAATAATAATGATCAGAAGAATGAATGAGTTGAATATGATGCTTCACAATTTATACTTAATAAAATATCCAAACTAAGGCATTTTAGGGTATTTTAATAGTGATATATAACATTGTAAATATGTTGAGATGAATACCAAACAACATAAAGGCTCTTATGTATGCCATTCTATATTTTTAGAATACATGGGTGGCAAGCAGTAATAACCACCAACTTAAGAATAAAATTGTGTTAAAATATAATATTTTATATGAATTTGTAGGATATCAAAGATAAAAAATAAAAAGTAAAAAATATACAATGTATCTTATATATACAAGGCTAAAGTGGAATATATCTACTACACAAAGTACATAGTAAGTGTTTAACAAGTTGTCAATAAGTGTGCACTCAAGTAAAACCATCTTCAATATGGGTCCCAAAAATATAACATTCCATGTGTACCCATTTATGAGGTACACATTTATTTTATTTCTACTTTGACGTTGATTCAAACTAATGTAAGTATTCATATTGATGCTTAAAACCACTTCTTTTCTAAATCTTTTTAGGGTCAGATCAAACAAGTGGTGAATTAGATTAAAAATTTATCAAATGAAATAAGTAGTAAATTATAATAAATGCTAAATTTTATAAGTTTCAAATGCAATGAGTGCCAATTTCAATATGATCCAAATTAAATAAGGGATAGGTTGGATCAAACAAGTCCTAACTAAAAAATACAAATTAAATTGGTGCCAAATTGAATAATATTAAAATGCCACTAAGAATAAAATGTAAATGAGTATTTAATCAAACAAGAATTGGATCACATATGTGAAAATTAAAACAAGTGAAAAAAATAATGGATGCTACATTTATTTTCATGTTGTCACATTTGTGAGCATCTATACCCAATAACATTCATGAATGATTTGATGATCCTTTTTTAAAACATGACCTACTTATTATCATGGTATTAAATGAAAATCAATTAATTCTAAGATAATTAATATGATTTGACAACCTAAAAATAATAAAACTTAGTTCTTAATCCATGAATGCCACTTTTTTAATTTTCTATTTGTATAATTTCCCTTTAGTGATTTTCTTAAGTATGCTAGTCTAAATGTCAATCCTTGTCTATTGGTTGATAGATTCATCATACTCATTCTTCATTTTTTTGATCATCCATGTCTTTGATTTACCTCCAATTGCTTATTAGGAGGGAAATTGGGGGTTTTATACCTATTTTTAAAAACTTAGCTAGGTATTTTGGAAGTCAAAACAAATTTGAATGGGATTACATGCATTTTGAGGCATTGTGTGGGAGCGTATGGACATGTTATCAATTATTCATAATTTTATTCTAAGTGAAAATAGGCTCTACTTGAAGGAATATAATAATTTTCCTTTTTTGTTTAGAAATGCATGTTGTAGGTATGGTTTAATCAATATTGTTTAGAGTTGAAGAACTTTCTTTTGTGGCATAAAAAATTATACAAACTTCAAAATAAAGAACAAGAATAAGACGAGAATTTTATTTTCATCATTAAATGTGTTATGAGATCCATAAAATATGCCACTATAGATTTAGAGGAAAATAAGGATCTCTACAAAATCATATTCTTTGATAGATTAAAACATGTGAAGCTCTAGTTATCTAAGAGAGACCCTTTCAAGATTTAACAACATAGTCATTTGTTTCATGATTTTAACTTGAAACTTATTTTTTTGACTTCAATTTTAGAATCACCAATGTACCTATCATCCTAGTTAATAGAGATGAGTGGGAAAATAAAATATCTCTTCAACATAGATCTTGTGTTTTATGTTTTATTACCCTTTAAATTCACTTGCATGTTCTTATGAGAAATGTAATATTATAATTCCATTGACCATTATTGGTCTCAATGGAACATTGATATTAAAATTAAATTAAATTTATTAAATCCACTTCAATTATTACAAATAAAACTCAAATAACAAGCAAACAAAGTTTAGAGCTTCCTTAAAATATCTAACACGACCAAGAAAACAAAACCATGAGCATAAAAAACCTAGGAAAACTTACCTTTATAGGTGCCACCTATCTACAGATGTGTCATTTCATATTTTAAGTGTTTATACCTATAATATTAGTGGATTTTAATAGATGAACAATCTAGAACTCTTCAACATGAGCTGGCATGGTTTCACTCATCAACACATTTGAGAGATTCACACACTTCTAATTTCCCATGCCCTTCTAGTTTACCATTGTGTAATTTTTATCTTGTAGTCTGTAAATTTTACTTATCATGTTGAATATGTTAGGTAGGTTATCAAAATTTGTGGAATCTTCAAAATAACATTTGAGATATGCAACCCATTCGGCACTCTAATACCCAACCACATGATTTCTTGTCATATATATTAGCTATTTTAGTATTTGAATTTTATATGATTACATGGATTTAACTTATTGGACATTAATATGTATGTATGTATTTATGTTACCATTCTTAGAATAATGATGTATATCTAAGAATAAGGCTAAATACTATTTTATCCCTAAGAAATTTGTTTATCCATAATAAAGGCAACAAGAACTATGAAGTCTAATGACAATCTCTCATATCTCAATCACTGTACTCTACTTGTGAAACTATCCTATTATAAATAACTATAGTCATAATCGGTGTACTTTTTATCATGTAAAGTTTTATTGGTTATTGGACTACCACTTTTGATGGATCATTCTTTCATTTTATTAAAATAATACTATAATATTGACTATCTTTCTACACTAGATTCCATTATTACTAAATTAGATGCATGGTATATCTCTCATAATGTGGTTCTCTAGATGCATTTATAGGTACATGATGATGGACCATTGGTTCCTTAATATGAACATCCTAGGATATCTAGTTCATGGTAAATGTGATATAGTATAATGATGAGAAGGATATATATATATATATATATATATATATGTGTGTGTGTGTGTGTGTGTGTGTGTGTGTGTGTGTGTGTGTGTGTGTGTGTGTGTGTGTGTGTGTGTGTGTGTGTGTGTGTGTGTGTGTGTGTGTGTGTGATTTGGATAATTATTATTGTTCAATAGAGTGCTTAATTCTATCTTAGAGTGCACAATAATAATTATCCAAATCACACACGCGCACACACACACACACACACACACACACACACACACACACACACACACACACACACACACACACACACACACACACACACACACACACACACACACACACACACACACACACACACACACACACACACACACACACACCCCTTTATCAATAGAGTGCTTAATTCTATCTTAGAGTGCACAATAATAATTATCCAAATCACCATTAATGCGTTGATAATTGTAATAAGGCCTATTTAATATTTTATCCAATTTTTATGATAGATGATAATTATTTGGAGGAAGTTTAATCATCCTCCAATCCAATAATTTCTGAATAATATCACGAGGTTTATATCTAGATGAAAACTAAATGGGCTGATGAAAACTATAGGAGTTGATATGAAAAAATTGATTTCTTCTTTTTATTTAGTAAACACTCATGATTTGTGTACATTATCTACTTTAAAATAAGGAGGATCTTGTTATTTTACTTGAAAAAGTTATTAGTTTGGTAAAAAATAAATATCCTAATCCTCTTTAGAATATTTTTGAACAAGTCCCAATATATTTTCCAATGTAAAAGTCATATAACTAAGTGTCTTAAATTATTTAGATGTTTGGTGAAATAATTTTTCCTTAAGAAGAAATATGAGACATATAAAAATATCCAAATCATATATATAATTATCCAAATCATATATATATATATATATATATATATATATATACCCCTTTATCAATAGAGTGCTTAATTCTATCTTAGAGTGCACAATAATAATTATCCAAATCACCATTAATGCGTTGATAATTGTAATAAGGCCTATTTAATATTTTATCCAATTTTTATGATAGATGATAATTATTTGGAGGAAGTTTAATCATCCTCCAATCCAATAATTTCTGAATAATATCACGAGGTTTATATCTAGATGAAAACTAAATGGGCTGATGAAAACTATAGGAGTTGATATGAAAAAATTGATTTCTTCTTTTTATTTAGTAAACACTCATGATTTGTGTACATTATCTACTTTAAAATAAGGAGGATCTTGTTATTTTACTTGAAAAAGTTATTAGTTTGGTAAAAAATAAATATCCTAATCCTCTTTAGAATATTTTTGAACAAGTCCCAATATATTTTCCAATGTAAAAGTCATATAACTAAGTGTCTTAAATTATTTAGATGTTTGGTGAAATAATTTTTCCTTAAGAAGAAATATGAGACATAAAAATATATAATTTTTTTTCCAAATTTGTTTTATAATAAATTAGCTTATGCATACATGTCTCGAGAATAAAATATAATCACAAACAAGCTCTAAATTTCCTTAGTGTAATGCCGACAATCTCTCATATGTATCTTGTGGTCCCTTATTCTGGATAAATTACATAAGGAATACTTCCTCTCTTTGTCAAATTTATGTAAACATCCACTAGGTAAGGTATGATGAAACCAATCTCGTATAGCATCCTATAAATGTTTTTGAAACATATGTAATAAAATTCAATTACCATTGTAGCCATTCATAGATTTCTTGTAAAATTTAATTACTTTTATTTTTGGATGAACATGGTGTAGAACATGCATTTTAATTTTAAATTTGCTTAAGATACCACCACATGAAATATGAAAATAATCTTGACCATTGGAAATTTAAACACTCTCATTTGTGCATGGAGATCTATGAGGAACACCATTGACCTTTTATACCTTAATTGAAGTAACATCACATTCATAAGGAACACTAATTTCATTTTCATTAAAAAAATTTGATATGATATCATCTTCATTATCATAATAATAAAGGATAGGAGATGTATTTTCATTTTTATACCCTTTTCACAACATCATCATATTTAAAGGGAACACTATTGTAACGAGCATGTGATACATTAGATTTACATTTGTCATTTTCACTATGTAATGAAAGTTAAATTTTATTTTCTTTATATTGTGAAATATGAAAAAGATATGTAGAAAACATTTTATACAATCTAGGTTTATTATTAATAATGCATCACCTATTAGGTGTTCTTTTTGAATTATATTGTTATTTGTTTCCACATTGCTTGGAAGATGAGTAAGAGGAGTAGGAGTAGGATAAAAATATTCATGTAATTTGCTTGTCTAAATAAATTTTTCATCACTTCAATAAAAAACATAATAATTATCATTTTAAGCATAAAAATCATCATTATTATAGATATAATCATGTTATACATTAGTATCTAGCACATAATTTTGGTAATCTATCCATTATTTATTATAATAATAAGGAATTTCTATGAACATATCAACAGGTTGAGGAGAAAGATTCCTTTTTATCCATTTTAAAATTTACAAATATAAAAATAAGAAAAATATGAGAGAAACAAGATATAGCTATCAAACAATCCAATATGAGAGCAGAGATTAAAATTTAATTTCAAACCCTAGGAGAATCATTTTAGAAGGAAACCATAGTAGAAAAACTAGGGTTTGGCAATATTCAATAAACAAAGTGGGTTCACTAATATGTTTTAATAAAATTTGGATATTAAGGGATTTAATTTACTTATAAAAATAATTAAGTAAATTATATGAACTACCAAATAAGTTTTCGATCACATATCTACTTGAAAATAATCATTGATATAAGCAATATGGGTTTTAATCAAAAGCAAAAGCGATGAAACTTATCTAATTTTTAGAAATTCAATTGTAGGTGACTATGCTTTGATTTTAAGGTTGATCAGTGTTGTTTCATACTTTTATGATGTTATTATTTGACCACATAGGACAACCCTTCAGAACTGGACTAAGGTGCTTTGATATGTTATCCCAATGGGGCATTATTATGTGGGATATTTTTGAAACAAATATAAAAATTGATGACTTATGTGAATTTTTATGTATGTGTGTTTCATATTTTCATGGATGTATAATCATGTATGATGATCTATGTTTCTATTCTCTTCCCTAAAAAAACCTAGCAATATCGTGCACACAAACAAATTAGAGATCAAATGCAAAAAGTGGAAAAAATAGGGAAGTGGTAATGTCTGAGTTGGGCTAAAAAAAACCCTATAACTAAATGCTACCTAAATAGCACAAAAATATGGAATTCAAGATGATGTAGTTCACCCTCTACTATGTGTGTGACTAGATAATAAGGGATTGTGAATCTAAATGTTCTTTACCTAGGCCCTCCTCTTGGTCCAAACATGCAATCTAGATGTATAATGTAAACTTTAGATAATTATGAAGATGTTGAGCTTGCTATAATATTATTATAATTTTATGTGATTTTTTAGATAGATAAGTACTAAATGTAAAATGCCTTAAGAAACCCTACAAATAGAAGGATATTCCACCCATTGATGTGCCAACCAACTCAAAGAATAATAAAACATAAAAAAAGGACCCAATGAAATGTGTTTTAGAAATGGTAACAAAAAGTATGTTGTAAGAGGTTGATCACTTTCAACAACCTATTAGATCATCTTAGTACAAATAATGCGTCCTTGTTTGAGGGCAACACAAAAATTAGATGAAGGAAGAAATGGACCAGGGATCCCTGTGACTTAGATTTCAGATGTCAAGGAACAATAACACTTTAAAAATATAGTGAACATCATTGTGAAATAAATTATTGATGAGACATAATACCAAAAACAACCCACACTAATTAGTTCTTAATTTATCACTAGAATCCTCTAAATATAAAGTTATAAAAAGACATAGTACAGGTGTTTGTTTGACTAAATTTGGGTGTCTAAAACCATCTATATAAACACCTTGATCTAACTATAACACCTTACATTGTATAATTTAAATATTATAATCAATGGAACATGTTTTAGGTAAGTTTGATCATGTAACACACTTATTATTTATTAGATTTTAATAGGTTAACTTCATAGAAATAGGCATGGAAATTTGAGGGAAACTTTGTGTGTCCAACATGTTGGGTGGGCATTATAATTTAATTTGAGGTGTAGAGGTAGGAATAATACATATAATAGTTTTATAGATAGCTATGGTAGTATTGGTACCTCTAAAGTTTGATTTACAATTGTAAATGAATCTTGTTATTTTTCATTAGATGTAACAACCTTAGCTTTGTGTACAGCCTTAGATGCTTGGATTAAGTATACAAACCTATCCAATTCTTAAGGATTTTTACAATTTAAATTTTCAAAATGGGACAAGTATTTAACTTGGTTAATATATAATCCATTTAATTTATTATTATTGATTCTATCATGATATTAATGATTGTTGGTTATCATGGCTAAATTAGGAGAAACACCATTTTATACATATTCATATATATTCATCAAAATAAGAAGATGAATAATCATTCATTGCATTTATTTTAGACATTTTAGATGAATCCAAATAATTTTGATTATGATTTATATATATATCACTTAATATATTACTCAAAATTAGAGGGATAAGGGATTTAGCCTTTATGGATGGCATAAAATGAAATCATGCAAGTATATATAAGACTAGGGTAAAAGGTGAAAAAGTAATTATATTTTGTATGGGTAAATTATAATTTAGAACTAAATCCCTTAGACAAAGTTGTGTAACTATAAATAGAAGGATGAACCCTTAAGGGAAACCTAGGGTTTGGAAATATTTAATAAATATTTGAGTTCACCAATATGTTTTCTCCTAGTTTTGATTAATACTAACCATAAATAATATATAAAATATTCTAATAATTCACATTATAATGTATAAAAATTAAGTACAAATCTGAATGTGAAGGCTTGTAATTCATTTGGTACTCTAACTTTTTAAATATGGAAGTTACAAAAATGGATAAAATACTTAGTGGTTAATTGCTCTATATATCATTCTGACTATAGACATGTGCTAGGGTAGGAATGAAATAGGATTGAAGTCCATTATAATTAGGGGATAAATAATTTTATGCTCAAATGATATCATCAACCTCAATTTAGTACCATTGGTTGCTATGCTTCAAATTTAACAGTTTTGTTTGTTTGAATATCACACTTTTATTTAGGTACCATTGATGCAATTGCTTATATTATGACCATGTGTGCAATCGTGAGGTTTTATTTTTTGTGCAACTCACATAACTATATATCCTTTAATTGAAACCATAGGTCCACTTATAATTATAAAATTAGGTCTGAAAATTAGAATAAAGGTGGGAGGAGATGACCCCAACCACTCCTTATTGAGTGGCTGAGTGTTGTCTACATATCTAGTACTCTGAAGAGGTAATTTAAACTATATCTAGTTCTCCCTGTTAGGTGTTGCATGAAATTAGTTATCATTCAATGCATGAAACATGTGATATATATTTATACACTTGTAAAATTAAAAATTTAGTATGGCAATAATGTAATTAAGACTTAAAAAAGACATGATCCCCATGACTAATTTGAAAATTATGAAAAATAGGTCAGTTCAATTGAATGTGCAAGTGTTTGTATATGCTTGATAGATGCTTGTTATTTTATTAATTATCCCAAAATTAGTTTCTTATACGAGACTTTTTGGGTAATTTATCATGACAATAACACATAATATGGATAGGTTGATCCCATAATAATGATTTAAATATGAAATGTGACTATTTCTTGACGCAGGATAAATTTTTTAGACTCAGACAATATCCTTAGATGACATGTTTTGAGTTTGATGTTACTATTAAAGAGATTTAAAAACTAATATGATTATCTTGAGATGTCTAAGTATCATAATAACTAGTTTGACATAGATTGTGGTAATTGATGTAGGTGATTAATAGAAAAATGGGAAGGTTATTCCCATATAAGGCACATGAATGTGAGAGAATGGTGAATTAGAGTCACATTTGTACACACAATTCATGTAGGGTGAAGGTAGGTCAAAATTGACATATCCAAATGTCTAATACCAAATTTTAGTATATACACATAGAAATAAAAGGTCTAGCTTATTTATTTTTATCATTTAAGATGTTGTGTAAGATGTGTATGTTGGGATTATAGTGTGAGATGTGTAAAAAACTCAATTAAATTATTGAAGTTTGAAAAGGTTCATATTGACCAAGTCAATGTTTGAGGTTAATTCTATTTTTTTGATTAGTGTCATATCTATGCATAAATCCATTTAGAAATTAAGCACCCTATAATTATAATTTCTCTAGCTACAATGTATATAAAAGTGTCATGTCCTTAAAGCTATTTCAAGTATATAAAAGTACACCTCATAAAATTGCCCAAATTTATCTATTGATTCGTAGGTTTCATATTACTCATCACTCATAATAATATTATCCAAGACCTCTAAACCACCAATGACATCATCATCAAAAGGTTTAGCTCACATAGATCCACAAGAATTGTAAGGGTGCGGTTAGGTATGCATAGTCGGTGGCATATCTCTAGCAGCACTCTATGATAGCCTACTCGTATGTTGAATGAGTGTATCAGTGAGAGAACTAAGAGAATGTAGATTGTCGATATCTATAACCTATTGAACTACATAGGGGGATCTTAAACTCAAGTGGATTTTGGATATGGATCTGTACAAAATGATTAGGTGAATGACATCCACCTGGTCAATCCTATGTAGAGCCTTTCAGTTGGCCCTAAAACTCACTAAAATCAAAATAGTTCAGAATCTCGTTAAGGACAAACTCACAATAGAGATTTCTCAAAAAACATAATGGGAACTCATCATTGTTACATGATGATTATTCAAACATCATCCAACATCGATCCCAAAAATTGGTTATGATTAAGTTATGTACATAGTGATGGATTGTAAAATGTTTATTGGTTATGGGAAATGGGGTATTAGTGGTTGGGTTAATGAATAGGTCAAAAATGGAGGATTTTGATATTTCTTTGTTCTTAATCTGAAGTGTTGATAATTTTTCAGCATAATATGTCATACAAGTATCCCTATATGAAGTCCATATGTTAATTTGACTCATTATAAAGTCAATTTGACCTAATAAGGTATTTAAGGAATTAGATAGTTATGTGTGGTGAGGGTTGGTGGAAGTGGGATCCATCATTTTCCTAATTAATTCTTCATTTTCAATTTTATTTCCAATAATATTATCAATTAGAATCTCTTGATTACCAGGGGGTTTTGGGGAACTATAGCAGGGTTAAGTGGGGTGATAGGAGGAGGAACAAGAGGTTTTATTGAGGGTTAGGAGGAGGGTTAAGAGGAGGAACAAGACAATTTTGTCAAGGTTTAGGAAGGTTATCAGGATGAGATGTTCAAAATAAACAAAATGCAACTAAAAATTAGGGTTGAATAATGAAAATAATGAAAAATTAGGGTTAAACAGGGAAGATTTCTATCACTTAGCTCTTTTACATGGTAGCATAGTCGATCAATAGATTTGTGGGATGAATTTGGTAACTTCCTAACACTCTCTTTTCTTTTTCACCCAAAACACAATTATGGAAGCTAGATGAGAGTGTTGATGATGGAAATTATACCATCAATGAATCAACCCTTTTGCCTATCATAAAGGTCAAGGTAGAATAGTACTGATCTAATCATGGGGTTTGAAAAGTTCAAATATGATCCTAAATATGTGAGGGGTTTGTTTTAAATCTTTTTTGAAATAATAAATAAGTCATAAAATGTAGCATATTCCATTATAACATCATAAATCAAATTTTATTGAATCATGAATCAATTTAGATACAAATCTGTAATCTATCTTATCCAACATAGAAAACCTATGAATTGAATGATCTCTTGAATGAAATAAATATGATTTAGTAAGTTAATATATTTTAATTAATATATTGCTTTTGCCACAATGTTTCCAAGTGATCTCAAAAGATAAATATAAAGATAACAGATTTGAGATAAAATAAGAGATATTCAATCAAGATCAAGAAAATAATTAAATATAAAGACATAATAAGTGATAGTCTAGAATATTAATATGAACTAAGGAAAGCAAAAAACAAAACAAAACTAAGTAATAAAGATAACAAGCTACCGAAACCAAAAAGTCTAACAACTAACAAAATAACTAATGATTAACAAAATACCAACTAAGATTTAAAACCTAAGAATTAACAAGCTAATAATACTAAAGAATGTTAAGAATAAAGTAACAAGATCAATTAAAAATCTAAGTCTAAAACTAAATTGTAAACAATTAAAATATTTAATCCAAATATATCTAAGATTAATTTCTAATCTAAACTAACAAAGAAATAAAACTATAATCTGAAGGATAAATATAATATCTAAAATAAACAAGATTAATCTACGAAACAACTGATAAGAAATCTAATAAAGAGCTTTAAATTATATCTAAAGTATAAGAAACAAACTAATCAAAGAAAATAATCTATTTAAACCATATAATCTAAAAAAAGTAAACAAAGTAAATACTCTAATAAACTAATTAAAGAGAACATAACTAATAAATTCAAATAAACAAAAATATAGATAAAGAAATAAACTAAGAAACTGAAATCAAACTAAATAAAAGATAAAACTATATTAAATTAGAGCTACTCTAAAGTACAATAAATTCTACGAGTCTCAAAAGAGAGTCATCTTAGCAAAAAAGATAGATTTTATTGAGCAAACTAATATCTTTCTTTACAAATATCTTGAGAAATAAATTTACAATTAAAATAGATCAATGAGATGTCGTAAAACAACAAAGTGTTCATAATTATTCATGTTAAATACCTGGATTCTATGCATAGGACTACAAATAACAATCATCAAAAGATATTAAACATGACAAAATTTAGTTAATCTATTATAAATGATGATATAAAAATTGGATATACCTACATTGTCTAAGCAATTACTCAACTATCAGAAAAAGTACCATTGGGTCTATCTACAAAAGTTATGTTATCTCAGAGAAATTGCTGAGAAAAAAGAGAAATGAATGATTGAATTCATAAATGTATAAGTCTTCAAAACTATGTTTCTTTTCTCCTTTCAAATGAATCCTTGATCTCCTTTTATCCTTCAATTTGGTTTGAAAGAAGTTACAACTAACCTTTAGTTAGTTATTAGTTAAAGTTCACTAATTGACTTTAAAAAGTCAATTACAAAAATTTATTAGTTAAGGATAGGTTTAATTAAGACCTAAAAAGTTCTAATAGATAAGGTATTGATTATAAATTGAGTAGTAATGTAAATGGGTGGGGATCCTTACCAATTAATAATAAATAGAATACATATATCAATAATTAAACATAATAGTCAAAGATTAATAAAATTCAATTTATATTAAACCATAATTAGTGTCTTAAAATTAACTTAGGCATATATATATCAAAATTTAAGTCTAATGTACTTCCAAAATTATCAAAAATCTGAAAGCTTATGTATCAAATTGCAAACCAAAATATCAAGTCTAAAAGTAAATTGTTCTACTAAATAAAGTTCAACTGATATATAAATGATTATATAGATAACATCTAGTAGTCATCAAAATCTAAAAAAAACATCAATTATAGGCTTCCCTTATTCATTAACACCTTCATTATACTCCATTTTTATAGTTGGAAGGTTAACTATATTAGTCCCTGAATTAGAAAAGGGATCATCAACATCCATATTTATCCATT
Organism: Torreya grandis; assembly: GCA_037957365.1. NCBI lineage: Eukaryota > Viridiplantae > Streptophyta > Pinopsida > Cupressales > Taxaceae > Torreya > Torreya grandis. The sequence continues at coordinate 124,628 of JARHVA010001263.1, read as the reverse complement.
TTGGTAACCTAATCTCAAAAAGAGTATCAAGTTCATATTGATTATCTGATCTTTTTTATGAAGTAGAAGGGTGGGCACACAATGTGCATCTTCTACCAGCATAGCCATGTTTTTCAAGACTCAACTTCTTGTATCCTGTGATAGGCTCACTATGGAAAGATGTCAGGCGTAGTCTCTTACATCCCACAATAGGTTCTCTATGAGGAGAAGAAGACTCATTTGAAACTAAAGGAATGGATAGATTTACATAGTTTTTCACATGGACTATTTTAATTTCAATCTAGATGACCTAATTGGTAGGAAGAGGTCCAAAAACATGTTCAATTCCTTCAACATTAGGAGGATGAATTAGTATATGATAAGGGTCATTTTACAAATGATACAAGGAGCTACTATGTGAAGGGGTCCTGAAACCAAACATACACCCATAAAATCCCCTATTTGCATTATTATTGGCTAGATTGAAAGTCAATTTATTGATGATATTCCAAAATTAGGGTCTACTGCATTAAAATGAATAGACATCTTAGCATCCGTATGAAACCTAGGGCCAAATCTTCTAGCCCTAAATCCACACCTCTGAATGTTTTTATTAGGATTCTATTGATTAACATTACTACCAAAATTTTGCCCCCAACCTCCATTAATCATCACTCCTAATTGACCCATTCTGATCCCATCTAGACATCTCAACAATCTAAAATATATTAAAAAAATTCTGACTAAAAAATCAACATATATCCATTCAAGACAAAATAAAATTGAAATTCTTGAAAACACAGTCATATCTCAACCAAATTTTGAACTAAACTATATATCAAGTGTATCTAAATATTACTATTAAATCCATGTATTTTATCAGAAAAAACAAAATTTTAATGCTCTAATTGTATCTTCAAAACCAAATGATCTCTCAATTAAAACTATAAAATCATAATTTTGTTTTACAAATATTCTGATATCTTTCATGAATTTTATATCATTGACAAACATTGAAAACTCCTCAACATAAATAACTTATCTAAAGTTTAATCCACTATTAAAAATAATCTTACATACATATTATGTAATATTTCTAAAAGAGATTTCCACAAAGAGATTTTCAACACCATAAATAGAAAACTTTCACCTATTTTAGCTTCAAAGCATTATTATTTTGACATCAATTCTCAAGATACAAGTATGAACACTTCAAGATTGAGATGGAAAACCAAAAATACTTTCATAGTTTTAGAATGTAACCCATTATATGCCAATCTATCTTTCAAAAATATTCAAAACCAAAACTGATGCCCAAAAATCATAAACTCAACAATCAAATGTAGTTACCTTTATATATTCTAAAAACTTTCATTGTAGCCTTTATATATTATGACCAACAATAATATTCAAAAATTTTGTATAAAATCATCTCATAATATTTATAAATAAACAAATAGAAGCTGCATCTACAAAAAAATCAAAGTTCAGGGTCCTAAAAAACAACCAAGACTTCATGAAACCAAAATCCTTCAAGGATAATCATGGAAAACAAAACTAACAACTTATACATAAATATCCTAGATGAAAACCAATTTGTGTTGCATCAAAACCTTGGCACATCTCAACTTCATAATATGCCTGAAAACTTTCTTAAATATTAGAACTAGTATGCATGCACTATAATTTGATAATATTCACAAATAGATGAACGAGTCTATTCACAATACTAATATCTCAACAAAACCTCTAACCTTATATGTATCAAATACCCATAATTGATTACGTTAAAAATTCAAAATACATGAAACTGGTAAAATTTGACAAAAATTTCTATGTTTTGAAACCTTTTAATATACCATGAAAATACACAGACCAAAATTATTTGAATAAAAATTTAAAGGAACAATGACCACTATTATACTGCATACTCAAAATACTTTAACAACCTTAACAAATTTTACATGATCAAAGAATATCGTTATAAAATCACATACTTCAAGAATGACAGGCTCATTAAAACCAAGAGTCAAACATAAAGATGAGGACCTTTCTTTTGTTTCGAACTTGATAAACTTCAGTCTTTAGTATGCATGTAACTTTCCTTTCAACTAATACTTCTATTTTTTTTTAAATACCTAGCTTTGAAAACCAAACCAACTAGAGCCAATATTTGCTAATATTCATGCATAAATGAGTCTGTTGATTCTCAAACAAAATCACAAAGGAATATTTAAAAACATCAATGATTCAAAACACATCATCAACCATGTTTTCAAAAATATATGACAGAAATCTATATTTATACAAACTCGAGAAGAGAATCCATAACTGACCATCACCTTATAACTACCTTATATTATGTTAGGAATAACTCAAACCAAGACCATTTATTCTACATCTCATTCATTATCCATAGACCTTTTCAATATTCCAAAGATACATGAATAAGTTTTTATACAATAGACTCTATATTTCATACTAGAGCTCATCCTTTTACTGTGAAATAAACAAACAATTCAAACTTTCAAAAAATATTCATGTAGACCATAACTCATCTTTTCATGCAACCAAGAAGTGATTTCCCTTCATGTAATTTTAAGCTTTCTAAATCACCATGAATACTTTACAAACTTATAAAAATTATATAAATCATACTTGGACTTATTATGTACCTTATAAATAAAACTTATATGACTCAAAATCCAAATTTCCAAAGCTTCACTTCTATGGCCAAGCTTTGAGAATTCTCATAACAAATGAAAATAAGACTATTTATAATTCCAAATCCTTACCATAACTACCTCAACAATGTGTATGATGCCTATTGGATCTCCTCAATAAAAAACGTACTTATCCATTTTCTAAACAAATTGTCAACTTGACCAAATTTAGTTATCAATAACCTCCATTCTAACCTCATCCTAACTTCACCAAAATCTTCACCATGATACAATATTCTTCTAATATGCTTTGGATTAAATTTTTTCTCAATTGGTGCCATGTTGTATGACCATTTGAATGGAATCTGAATGCCAACTAGATGATGTCTATCAACTAATTCCAAGTCAAATATAACTCACCATGCCAATGAAATGCCAACTTGTCATCAGATATGCTTTGAAACACATCCAATACTCGGCTATTGAAATAAATATATGTTAAGACTTAGACGTAGGAAATTTAAATTTTACCTTAGAATGAACCTTTATACCCTTGAATATGTCAAGGACTTAAGACTTATATTTCATTATGTTTCAAAGAGCTTAGTGATATTATTTTAAGACTTAGGATTATTGAGCCTAAAGTAAGGTGTGTTTTTTTTTTTTTTAAAAATTACCTTTATAAAACTTAGACTTAGAAAATGATCTCAGCATCTTAGTAATCATTATTCAAATATCAAACCAAACCAAAGTGTTTATAGATTCAAAATCTAATTGTATCAAAGGAAAAAAAAATGAGATCTTAATTGATTTGATAGAATCATTGTATTCATTTTTAAAAATGAAATAACATTTCTTATTTAATTAAAAAAATTACACTTGATCCATCTATATTTTCACAATTTAAAAATAAAATAATAACATGACCATTATAATAAATTTGTGTAACAAAGTATTTGATTCAACCAAAGTTATATATTATCATAAAAATGAATCATAATCATCATAAACTATTCATATAGTCAACTAAAATTTGAATTGAAATTTATACCATGTTTAATTGAAAAACTATGTATCTGTATCATCATATGATTATATAATGCTTTCAACCATCAAATGATGTCAAACTAAAAATGTTCAATTATAATCCAATGAAGACTGAAAAGAATGATAATTGATCACAAACATTCATGATGATGAAAATTTATGCACATTTTATTCGTTTATCCACTATGCTTTTTGAAACCACTCAAAATATAAACATGAATTCATTAACCAATCACCATCATTTCAAAATAAAAAATATACATTAAAATAGACTACTAATTGACCAGGTCCTTGAATTAATTTTAAGTATTGTTTTTTGGAAAAATTAAGGGGGAGTGAAAAATAGGCATAACACTAACAACCTTGCTAATCAGTTTGAGTAATAAAATTGAGTATAAATAAACTGTCTATTGATAAAAACATAATCTTGAGAGTGTGATCTAGGTAAATTATTTTTCAATTAGCTAAATGTGAATGCCTTAAATAATAAATTTTAACAAGGGATGAATTATTTGGCTAATGTGGCATGAAGAAAGGGAATGATATTTTAGAGAAATTTGGGTTGGATGCAAAATCTAATACAAATGCCTTAAGTACAAAATCTAATAATTAAGTAATACTTTAACAACTTGATAAAATTTAGCATATATTATCTATTTATAGTGAAGATTGAATTCATAAAGAGTAACTTCTGAAAATAATTGATACTTATAACATATTTGCATCTTTCTTGTACTCTTTCTTCATAATGTGACACTTCTCCATTTATAACCTTCATTGATCTATTAAAATTAAATTACAAAAAGATAAAATAACAACCAAAACAATAGCAAATAAAATAATTAAAAAAGAAATAAAAAACCAAAAAGAAAGTAGAAAATAAGAAAGAAATAACTGAAAAGTAGGTAATTATAGAAAAACATAAAATGATGACCCTTAACTGAGTAACACAACCAATTTTATTTAAGATATTTTAAATGAAAAACATTATTTTCAAGAAATGTGGAAATTCTATAAGGACCAAGACATAATGAATCAAATTTGTGATGTTTATCAAGATCTTCACATACTTTGTCCAAATATAAGACTAAATCTCTGATATTAAATTTCTTGTTAGAAACCTTTTTATCAAATAACTTATTTTATTTTTTTTGCAAAGTTGTGACTTTAAATTCATCAAGAGCTACTAAATTATGCAATCTTTGTTCAATTAAAGTTGTATCTTCAGCAACATATTGTAAAAGAATCCTAGATGAAGAAATCCAAAGTTCTGTTGGTAAGGTGGCATCAAATACATATGCTAATAAAAGGTGAATAACTAGTTTCTACCTTAAAAATAGTCTTATCAATCCATAAAGCTTCAAAATTTTGAGATGCCAATTTATTTTATTAACACAAATTAATTTCTTCATAACTAAAATTAATTTTTTATTCGTAGACCCAGTTTATCCATTATCCTAAGGATAATACTTAGATGAATGATTAGATATAATTAAGTATTTTCCTAAAAACTCTATAGATTCATTAGAAATAAACTGAGGTCCATTATCAAAAATAATTTTTTAACAAACTCCAAATTTAAAAAAAAATCAATTTTTTAAGAAAAGAGATTACTTCACCTATTATAGAAGTCTTAAGTGCTTTGGCTTTAGGGCATTTAGATAAATAATCCATGGTTGTTAGAATATATCTATGACTAGAAGATGAAGGTGGGTGAATATCTGAAATAAAATCAATGCCCTATTTTGTGAAAAGCTTTTCAAGAATGACAGGATTTAAAGGCATTACATACAACTTATCTCTACCAACAAATAATTGGCATGGCATACAAGAACAAAATAAATTATAAGCGTCATGAAACAGAGTAGGCCAATAATAACCTACTCTTAAAATATTATAAGTATTTTTTTTAGCATAATGTCCACCAGAGTTTCCTTCATGATAACCTCTAAGAACTTTTTGTGTTTCATCATGTGTAAGACATATCAACAAAAATCTATCTTTATTTTCATTAAAAAAAGTTCTTTAACAAATATAAGTTTAAAGATTTTAATCTTAAGTAACATCTTTGGTTTTTATCTAAATTATTAGGATAATCCTAATTTTAAAAAGAATAAACTAAGTAATGGTACCAATCTTCTTCAGTGAATAAATAGTCCCATTCATTCATTTTAAGATGAAACTTAATTTTTTTATAAAAATAAACAATCTTTATGGTCTTTAAATGTGATTTTACATTTAACCTTTCATCAACTGATAAAACTAGAACATTAATATCTAAAGAATCATTTTTAGCTAAGTGTTTTGCCAATTCATTACATATTATTATTTTAAAAGTTTTAAATTCAAGATCAAACTCTTGAATGCATAAAATATACTTAACAAGTCTCCCCTGAATGGTTGATTATTTTAAAAGATAAGACAAAATAGGCACATTAGATTGCACAAAAACTTTATTTCTCATTAGCAAATAATGAAATTTAATTGAAGAGAAAACTAATGAGAAAATAAATTTCTCAATAATTGGGTACCTAGTTTTTACATCTTTTAAAACTTGGCTCATGTAACCAATTAGTTTTTCTTCATTATTTTCAATGTCTTGAGTTATTATAGCTTCAATAGCCCTTTCAATATCATTAACATAAAGAATAAATGCTTTCTTAAAATTAGATTTAGAAAGAACTGGAGCACTTGTAATGGAATTTTTTACACTATTAAAAGCTAAATTAGAACTTTCATATCAATTATGTATTTTATCTTTCTTAAGTAATAACTACAAAGGATTAGATTTATCTACAAAATTTGATATAAATTTCCAAACAAAGTTTATTTTATCAAAGAAAGACCTCAAGCTAGATTGAACTTTGGGAGGAGGTAATTTTTTAGTTATTTTAACATGTTTGGAATCAATAGAAATGCCATATTTTGATACAATGTGTCCTAATAAATTACCTTCAGTAACACCAAAAATAGATTCTTTAAATTCAAATAAATGTTATACTTTTTACATCTTATGAAAACTTCATGAAGATGGTCTAAATACTTTTTTCTCTTTTTAGAATGAATGGTGAGATCATCTAGATAAATGTGAATAACAATGCCAATCAAATTATTAAAAGCAACATGCATAGCTGATTGAAAAGTAGCTCCTACATTCATTAATCCAAAAGGCATTTAGTTATAAGTTAAATTACCTATACGAGTAGTAAAAGTAGTTTTATGTCTATCTTCATGATTTACAAAAATATAATTTTGACCTAAAAATCTATATAATAAAGACATCATTTCTGATCCTGCAACTTGCTACAAATCTAATCTATACTTCATAGAGATAAATTATTTTTAACACTATCTTAATTTAAATCTCTAAAATCCACATATAGTCTAATGTCACCATTTTTATTCCTAACTAAAACTAGATTACCTACCCACTCAGAATATGTTATAGGGAAAATGGCACTAGCATAAATCATTTTATCTAGTTCTTTATTAATGGTGTCTTCTAACAAAAGGCTAATCTTTCATATTTTATGCCTTACAAGTTTGATACAAGGCTTAATAGGTATGTCATATTTAATAATATTAGTATCATAACTTTTCAAGTTTTTATATGACCAAGTAAAAACATCAATAAATTTTTTAAATAACTTAATAAATTTAACCTTTGCGCTTACAGTAACCTGAATTTTTAGATAGACATACTTTGAATCCTCTTCATTACCTAAATTGATAGGAATAGTCTCAACTATGATTCTCCTTGAAGGCTCCCCCATTCTAAAATTTTTGGGTTGATCATTTGGTGAAAACATAGATTCTAAAGTCACTAAACTAGCAAGTAATTTGTTAGTACTTAATTGTAAATAATCTCCATAATTCAGTACATAATCATCATGATCAAAATAGTTACCCTTAATGAAAGAACCTATGTGTTCATCATAACTAAAAATAGGCCAGCTATTATGTAGATCAGGAATCTTAGGACACAAAATTTTAGTATAAAATAAGTTTTTAGTAGGTTTGGTTTCACTTAGAGTTGGATTAGAGGCAAAAAAACAAGCTTATCAGCTCTAATATTATATTCTCTAAAAATATGTATGATGTTAAAATCCTCAAAGTTTTTAATTAATAACCAATTTTTTTTTGTGTAATGGTGTAAATGAGTTTGATTAGTCTTATATATTTTATGAACTTGTCTAACAACTAATTTGAATCTCCAAAAACTTATAAAAGCTTAATGTTAAGTTCTATGGCCTTTTCCAATCCTAAACATAATGCTTCAAATTATGTTGTATTATTAATGTTTTTAAAAGAAAATTTAAAATCATAAAAATAAATCTTGCCTATAGGAGAAATTAGATAAGTTCTAGCACCATTACCTTGTTGAGAACAAACTCCATCAAAGTAAAGTGACCATAAAGAGTTATTTTCAAATAATTCTTCATGCTGATTTTTTGGTTCATCTAAGTTTATAAATTCATAATTCCCAATTTCAATCTCAACATAAGAAATAGTTGAAAAGGTAGATGATTCAATAGGTGTACCAGACCAATCTTCCCTTTTTTATGAAATCAATTTCATTATTTATAGGAATCCATGTGATATCCTTCTCAATGAAAGTACCACTTGATTTAGACCAATATCTTCCTAATAACATTACATAATTAATAGGAATATATAATACTTGGACATTAGTCATACATCTTATCGTTTCATCTTATACAATTTTAATGACTATGTCTCGAAACATACTAAATTTTTTAGTTTATATAGAATTAAAACCAATAAGGTTTCTATTATTTATTTCATAAGATATGTCTAATTGATCTATAATGTATTTAGGCACAATATTCTTTGAAGCACCCATGTCCAAGATATAATTATGGATCATCTTGTTAGCAATCTTAACCTTAACATAAAAATGATGAATCCAGTCAGTAGGAGGATCATAATTTTGAGGATAAACATGTTTATTATTATATTTTTCTTGTAAGCCTACATCAATTTTAGGATTCTTCATGACTTCATTCATCTTATCAATCTATCATTGATGACTAGCTCCTGTAATAGTGAGAATCCAACTTTTATAGTAGATAAATCATCAATTATATTATAAATTTTAGCATCAGTTTATCTAAAAAATTTAGGTTTATAATGTTGATATTGACTATTATTATAACCAGTTGAGAAAGGAATATTTTTTGTAGCATTATCATTTGAATTATTATCATTTCTCTAAACTATTTTTCCTTTATCATTAAAATAAAAATTATTTTTTATTATTTTATTATTTTGGGTAGAACTATAATCATTATTTATAGTACTCACCACAAAATCATTCTCATTTTTGGATGGGTCATCAATAGTGTTTATATTGTCTACTAGATCCTTAGATATAATATATTTCCCTTGAAGATTTTTTTTGAATTTATGAACAACACATGAATCTAGATCATGATCACATTCATAAACATACAGTAATAAACAATGTCTAAATTTTTACTTTCGTTATTAATTCTATTTGATGAAGAAGGTTTATTATTTAACTATCTTTTAACAATCATCAATTCATTTCTTAGACTTTGTATGGACTTTAAAATTTCTAAATAATCTGAATTTAGACCTATAGAATATATTTCCTTAAACCTAATGTGTTCAAGCTTCTTTTCATATTCAATACATAATCTTATAGTTTCATCATATTCTGTAATATCTTTATCTTCTACAGATATTTTATATTTTAAAGATAAAGCATTAAAAAGGTAAACTCTAAATAAATTCTTATAAAGCTTAAGATCTCATGGAATCTTTTGATGCAACTTAGTGAACCTAGAAATAAAATGATAAATGGTTTCACCTAGATTGAGAGAAAAATTCACAAGGTTATTAACTAGATCAAAATCTTCTTTAGATTTTATAAAATATAACTCTTACCAATCCTCAACATCTTTTCAAGTTTAAATAACCTTAGTAGGTAAATTAATAAATGCTTGGTAATCCTTTCCTTCAATTTTTTGTTAAAAAACTCTTAAGAAAATCATTTCATTTGATATTGTCAAAGTAGCACAAACCAATCTAAAAGATTCTAAATGATCTTCCCAAGATTCTAAAGTAGCACAAAATAACTTTAGTATATTTAATCCTTTAAGAGAAAACAACTTACCAAGATGGTTACCAATATTAATTATAATTGTAAAAATCCATGGTGTTACAACTATCTATCATTCTGCTTGAGTTTCCTCTTCATTTTCACCTTTAGTGAGATCATCTCGCTCTCTATTATTTTTCAATCCATGAATCATATCTTGTATTCTCTGTTCTACTTCTATTTGGTCTCCCATAGGAAGTTTCAATAGTTTCTACCTAAATATATTTATTATTTTAAACCTGGTCTACTTGATTTAATTGCATATTTATAACAATAGGTTTAGAAGTCAAAACAAAATCATCAAATGGAAAAGAATTAGAAATAAAATGAGTTATAGACCTACGATTAGTAGTTAAAACTCTAGCTCTATCTTTTCAAATTCTTTTATTTAAATTAATATTGTCTTGTTAAGTCTCACATGTGATATTATATTACTAATCAATCACAAATTCTGTTATCTCTTCTTATTTTACGACCTGAATAAATTGATGAAGATTTTCAGAATGATTATACCACACATAACATGTTATATTAAAAACTACATCAACTTTAAAATTTTCAATTTATATTATAGATTGAACAATAAGAGGTTATTGTCCTCTAAGAACCATGATCAAGAAGAAAATGCAGCTTAAAAATAAATAAATTTTTGAATGAATCCCCAACAAAAATGTCAAATTTTTTGATGATGGAAATTATATAGTCAATGAATCAACCCTTTAACTTATCATGAAGGTCAAATAGAATCATACCAGTGTAATCATAGGGTTTTAAAGGTTCAAATATGATCTTAAAGATGCAAGGTTTTTTCTAAATATTCTGAGAAATAATAAATAAGTCATAAAATGTAACATATTCCATTATAACATCAGAAATCCAAATTATCGAATCATGAATTACTTTATATAAAACTATGTAATCTATCCTATATGATAGATAAAACCTATGAATTATATGATATCTTGAAATAAATAAATCGAATTTAGTAAATTCGTATATTTCAAGTAATTTCTAGTTTTTGTTATAATGTTTCTGAGTGATCTCAAAAGATAAACCAAAAATATAAAGTATAACAAATTTGAGATAAAATAAGATATAGTCAATAAAGACCAAGAAAATAATAAAATATAAAAACACAACAAATGGTAATCTATGTTTTAACTAAGAACTAAGGAAAAAAAAACTATGCAAGAAAGATAACAAGATACCTAAATCAGAAAGTTTAACAACTAAGAAAATAGCTAATGATTAACAAATGACAAAATAAGATCTAAAACCTAAGAATTATCAAGCTAATAATAATGAAGAACTTTAAGGATAAAGTAACAAGATAAAAAAAAAATCTAAGTCTAAAACCAAACTGTAAACAATTAAAATATTTAATCTAAATCTATCTAAGCTTAATTTATAATCTAAACTAAAACAAAAATAAAACTATAATCCAAAGGATAAATATAATATCTAAAATAAACAAGATTAATCTGTGAAACAACTAACAAAAAATCTAATAAAGAACTTTAAATTATATCTAAACTATAAGAAAGAAATTAATCAAAGAAAATATTATATTTAAAATATATAATATAAAGAAAGTAAACAAAGTAAATAATCTAAGAAACTAATTAAAGATAACATAAATAAAAAATAAACTAAACAAAAATATAAATAAAGATATAAACTAAGAAACTAAAATTAAACTAAATAAAAGATAAAACTATATTGAATCAGATCTACTATAAAGTACAATAAAGTCTGCTAGTCTCCGAAGAGAGTCATCTTAGCAAACAAGATAGATTTTATTGAGAAAAACAACATATTTATTTACAAATATTTTGAGAAACAAATTTATAATCAAAATATATTAATGATATGTTACAAAACAATGAAGTGTTCATCATTATTTAGATTGAATACTTGAATTTTACACATAGGACTACAAATAATAATTATCAAAAGATGTTAAACTTGAAAAACTTTATATAATCAATTAAAATGATAATTTAAAAATTGAATATACCTATGTTACCTTAGCAATTACTTAACCCTCATAAAAAGTACCATTAGGTCTATCTGCAAAAATTATGCTATCTCAAAGAAGTTGCTTAGAAAGAAGAGAAATGAATGATTGACTTCACAAATGTATAAGTATCCAATACCTATTTTGTTCATCTCCTTTCAAATGAATCCTTGATATCTTTGTATGCCTTAAATTTAGTTTTAAATAAGATACAACTAACCTTTAGTTATATATTAGTTTAAGTTAACTAATTGACTTTAAAAAGTCAATTAATTATAAATAGTTATTAGTTAAGGATATATTTAATTAAGACTTAAAAAGTCTTAATAGATCAATAATTGATTATAAAATGAATACTAATATAAATGGGTGGCGACCCTCACCAATTAATAATAAATAGAATACATATATTACTCATTAAACAAATAAGTCAAATATTAATAGAAATCTATTTATATTAAACAATAATGGATGTCTCAAAATTAACTTAGGCATATATATCAAAATCTAAGTCTATTGTACTTCAAAAATTATCAAAATTTTGAAAGTTTATGTATCAAAATTCAAACCAAAATATCATGTCTGAAAGTAAATTGTTATACTAGATAAAGTTATACTGAAATATAAAATACTATCTAGATGACATCTAGTAGTCACAAAAATCTAAAATAATATCAATTATGTACTTCCCTTGTTCATTAACACCTTCATTATATTCCATTTATATAGCTAGAAGGTGAACTATATTAGTTCATGAATAAAAAAAGGGATCATCAACTTCTAGCTTTATCCGTTTAAGCACTCTAATATTAACCAGAGTATTAGGTTTAGTCTTTCTACTCTTTTCTCTCAAGTAAAAGGGTGGGAATACATTGTGCATCTTCTTCTATCACAACCGTGTTTTTCTAAACTTAAATTCCTACATCCTATGATCGCATCACAATGAGAAGATCCCAGGCCTAGTCTCTTACATCCCAAAATAAGCTCTTTATGAGGAGAAGAAGGCTCATTTGAAACTAAAGTAATTAAAAAATTTACATAGTTTTTCACATGGATTATTTCAATTTCAAGCTAATTACCCTAATTGGTAGGAAGAGGTTCAACAACATGTTCAATTCCTTTAGGATTAGGAGGCTAAATTGGTAAATGTTGTGGGTCATTTTGATAATAATGTGAGGAGATACTATGTAAAGGGGTCTTGGAACAAAATCTATGCCCATAAAATCCCCTTCTTCCCCTATTATTGGCTAGATTGGAAGGTAAGTTATTGAGGATATTCCAAAAATTAGGGTTTATTGCATCAAAATGCATAGAAATCATAACACCCCTATGAAACTTAGGGCCAAACCTTCTATCCACAAATCTACCCCTTTGAATGTTTATATTAGGATTCTATTGATTAACATTATTATCATAATTGTGCCCCCAACATTGATTATCATCACTCCTACTTGACCAAGGCTGATCCCATCCAAACATCTCAATAGTCTGAAATATATTCAAAAAATTATGACTATAACATCAACATATATCCATTTAATATGAAATATAACTAAACTTAATGAAAACATAGTCATATCTCAACCAAATTTTGAACTAAATTATACACCAAGTATATCCATTATTATTATAAAATCTATGTATTTCATCAAAATAGACAAATTTTCAATGCTCTAACTGTATCTTCAAAACCAACTAAGCCCTCAAATAAAATTATAACATCATAATTTTATTTTAAAATTATTTTGATATCCTTCATGAATTATTTATCTTCGACAAACATCCAAAATGAGAAGCATAGATTTTCATTTTTGAAACTCCTCAACAAAATTACCTTATATGAATTTTAATTCACTGTTTGAAAATAATCTTACATACATATTATGTAAAATTTCTAAAAGATATTTCCATAAAGAGAGTTTCAACACCATAAACATAATACTTTCAAATATATTAGCTTCAAAGTGTTATTTTTTTGATATCAAATCTCAAGACAAGTCTGAACACATCAATATTGAGATGTAAAACCAAAAATACTTTCATAGTTTTAGAATATAACCCCTTGTATGCCAATATATCTTTCAAAAATATTCAAAACTGAAACTTATGCCCAAAAATCATAAACTCAATAATAAAATATAGTTGCCTTATTATATTCAAAACTCATTCATTATAACCTTTCTATATTATGATTGACCATAATATTCAAAAAATTTGTATGAATTCATCTCATAATCTTTCTAAATAAACAAATATAAGCTTCCTCTATAGAAAACCAAAGTTTGTGGTCCTAAAAAATAACCATGACTTCATGAAACCAAAATCCTTCAAGGATAATCATGGAAAAAAAATCTAACAAATTATAGATAAATATCCCAAAGTAAAATAAAATCATGTTGCATTAAAACCTTGGCACATCTTAACTTCATGATATGCATGAAAACTTTCTTAAATAATGGAACTGATATGCATGCACTATATTTCTATAATGTTCATAAATAGATGAATAATTCTTTTCATAATACTAAAATCTCAACAAAACCTCTAAACATAAAAGTTTCAAATACCCATAATCGATTATGTTCAGACTTCAAAATCCATGAAATTGATTAAATTTGATAGAATTTTATATGTTTTGAAACCTTTCAATATACCTTGAAAATACATAGAAATAAATTATTTGAATAAAAAATGAAACGAGTGTTGGCCGATATTATACTACATACTCAAAATACTTTGACAACCTTAACAAAGTTTACATGCACAAAGAATATGATTTTGATATCACATACTTCAAAAATGAAAGACTCGTTGAAACCCAAAGTCAAACATAAATATGAGGAACTTTATTTTTTTTCAAAATTGATAAAATTCATTCCTTAGTATGCATACAAATTTACTTTCAACAAATACTTCTAATTTTTTTAAATACCTAGCTTCAAAAACCAAACCAAGCAGAGCCAATCTTTGTTAATATTCATGCACAAATGAGTTGGTTGATTCTAAAAATAAAATCACAATGGAATATTTAAAACCATAAATTCTTCAAAACACATCACCGACCATGTTTTCAAAAATATTTGATAGAAATTTATATTTATACAAAATTGAGAAGAGAAGCCATAAATGTCTATCACCTTATCATTATCTTATATTCTGGTAAGAATAACTCAAACTAAAACAATTTTTTATACATCTTATGCATTACCCATAGAAATTTTGAATCTTCCAAAAAAACATGCATAACTATATATAGCGTAGATTCTATATTTCATACTAGAGCTCATCCTTTCACATAAAAAAAAACAAACTTTTCAAACTTTCAACAAATATTCATGTAGACCAAAACTCATCTTTTCATACAACAAGAAGTAATTTCCCTTCATGTAACTGTAAATTTTATAAATCACAATGAATACTTTAAAAACTTATCAAAAATGGATAAATCATACCTAGAAATGTTCTATGACTTCTAAAGAAAACTTATGTGACTCAAAATTTGAATTTCCTAGGCTTCACTTTCATGGCAAAGCTTCAAGAATGCTCATAACAAATGAAAAGAATACTATTTGTAATGCCAACTCCCTGCCATAACTACCTCGATAATGTGTTGGATTCCTATTAGATATCCTAAATTAAGAACATACCTAGCCATTTTATAAACAAATTATCAACCTTATCAAATTTAGTTATCACTAACCTCCCTATTAACTTCATCCCAACTTCTACCTTTAGATGCATGCGTATTTGCATTAATTTCTCAAGACT
The DNA here is from genome assembly GCA_037957365.1 of Torreya grandis. Lineage (NCBI taxonomy): Eukaryota > Viridiplantae > Streptophyta > Pinopsida > Cupressales > Taxaceae > Torreya > Torreya grandis. The sequence goes on along the minus strand of JARHVA010001263.1, from coordinate 109,009 downwards.
GCCAAAATATTCACCATGATCACAATATCCTTAGAATATGCTTTGGATTAAATTATTTTCTAATTGGTGCCATGTTTTATGGCCATTCAAATCATATCTCAATGCCACTTAGATAAAGTCTATCAACTAAATCCAAGTCAAACCCAACTCACCATGCCAATTAAATGCCAACCTATCATCATATATGATTCGAAACAAATATGTCTTAATATATAGACATAGGAAATTAAAATTTTAAATTCAAATGAACCTTTATACCCTAGAAGATGCCAAGGCCTTAAGACTTATATTTTGTCATGTTTTGAAGATCTTAGTGATATTATTTTAGACGTAGGATTATTGAGCCCAAAGTAAGGTGTTTTGTTTTTTAAGAAACAAATTAAATTTAAAAAACTTAGACTTAGGAAATGATCTCAACATATTTTTAACCATTGTTCAAATATGAAAACAAACCAAAGTTTTAATAGATTTAAAATCCAATTGTATCACAAGAAATAATAATGATCTCTTAACTAATTTGATAGAATCATTCTAGTCAACTTTCAAAATGAATTATCATTTCTTATTTAACTATTAAATTTGCACCTGATCTATCTGTATTTTCACAATTTGAAAATAAAATAACATGACCATTATAATCAATTTGTGTACCAAACTATTTGATTCAACTGAAGCTGTATATTGTCATAAAAATGAATCATAGTCATCATAAATTATTCATATAGTCAACTAAAAATTGATTTGAAATGTATACCATGTTCAATTGAAAAACTATGAATCTATGTCATCATGTGATTAAATAATGTTTCAACCATCAAATGATGTCAAACTAAAAATGTTGAATTATAATCTGATTAAGATTGAAAATCATGATAAATAATCACAAACATTCATGATGATGAAAATATATGCACATTTTATTGATTTATCGACTATGATTTTTGAAACCACTCAGAATATAAACATGAATTCATCAACCAATCATCATCAATTCATAATAAAAAAAATATGCATTTAAATTTACTACTAATTGACTGGGTCCCCGACATAGTTTTAAATTTCACGACTGGGTCATCTCTATGGTAGGAAAAGTATTAATTTTTGTAGAAACTTGAGGGGGTGTGAAAAATAGGCATAATAGATAGCAAGGAAACTTGAATGTAAAATGATGATTTTTCATTCATGTTTTACTTTTTAATTTTTTGGGGACATAGGTAAAATGATCTTATTATTAACATGATCAACCATTGGTGACTATTAGACACAACAATAAATATCATAGGTAGTTTAATTACTACAATACTATCAAGATGTGATTCCTACCATGTTTTGAAAAGTTAAAGGAGTAGACCCTTCCTTGGGTGAGATGAGTATTGAGCTAAAATAATGCACACAACTAATAAAAAAATCACCTTAAAGATTAAATCATAATATGAAAATGAAGGTTAAAAACATGAGTAGATTGGATAGAAGAGGTTGGTATCATATATTTGGTTAAGAAATTAGTTTGGATTAGTCCCATGATGGTATAACTTAAGAATATAGGAGAAGTACAAGTTTGAGGGGACTACCAAGGATAAGATGATGCTGGTGTCAATGATCCATTTCAAATTAATTTGATGAATGAATTAATTTGGTATAGGTCATGAAGTCTACTTGTTTATATATGGATTTAGTGGATACCATCATATTCCTATCACAACCAAAGATTAAAAATAAAACATTTAGAATAGAATGGGGATCATATACTTATAAAATAATGTGGTTTGGTTGAAGAACATGCCTAGATTTGTTTTTTGAGTAGTTGTTAATGCATTCATAAAATTCATTCATGACTTTCTATAAGTCTATCTATATTATTAGGTAGTTTTCTCACTATTCAAGGTACATATATCAATGCTGATATTAGTGTTAGAAAGATGTTGAGCTCTATGTATCACACTTAATATAAAAGAATTGAATTTTATTCACACCATTTGGCATATTATTAGACATGGTATCTGTAGTGATGGAATTGTATTAAACTAAGTAAAAATTATTTTCATAATGGGACTCAAACCTCCACCACCCAAGAGAAGGTTGTTGAGTATTATCATTGATGTCAATGGTAAATCTTTTATGAAGTTGATGATATTGAGAGAGTGTGCCTAGTTGGTAGTGTGTTGATGTGATAAATAGAATTGATGGAGTGTTATCACTGAAGGATATTTTAATGAAATATAATTTGAAGGAAAAAGAGATAATTTGAAGCCAACCAATTTCTTATGGTTGCATGAAGGTATAGGTTTTTGAGTAGTTTAAGCATGGAATGAAAAGACCTTTTAAGAAGGTATGAGCATGGTGGCTTGGTGATATGAGTGAAAAAGGTATTAATGGTTATATGAGTTTTCATGATCATGTATGTTAGGAATTAGAGAACTCATGAGAGTCTCAGGGTGAGCTTATAAGGGTAAGAACTTCATGACAAATCTGCACCTAGATCAATTCTCGACCCTGCTTGACCTAAAGAGGTATCATGATCTATTGTCAATTCATGTGAAGGATGTATTTTAGTGTTTAAGCATGAGAGATATTTATTGAGTATGTGAGTGATGTGGAGAGTCAATGGAAAGAGGCATAAATGTTAGTTTTGAGACCTAATATGGATTACAGCTCAAGGTATAGAAAACAAAGAGAGAGAATATGGCCTAATAAGGGGTCGTGATCAGATTTCAAAATGTTTGAGCTTAGGTAAGAATTTAAATATGATAGGTATTTTTTTTCATGTGTGTTCATGCAGTTTGAGGTCTTAGTGTGAAGAAAAAGGCATGAAAAGTTTCTTAGAGGTCTCTTGAGTGCTCAAAATGAAGGGTTCTCATCTCAAGAAGGATTTTCTTATGTTAATTAGGTCATCAAACCTTTGAATGATAACCTAAGATATTCATGGTATATGGGGAAAGGTCATATCTAAAAATTCTAGGTTTTATTTTTTGTATCGAGGGCTTATGCTTTATGATCAATTGTTAAGAATGGAAACATGTTTACACCCTCTCAGAACCCTAACAAATACCTAATGTAGAAGATGTTGATAAAAAGTGACCAGAATGGATTGGTATGGTCAAGTAAGATATTTTAAGTTTTATTAAACTCTCCCAATCACCTCTAGTTTTGATTAAGTTTTTAAGTGTGTGAGTAGATCCTACAAGAAAGTGCTAATTTCTCAGAAATTTGCTATAGCAGTTAGAGTTGACCAAGTAAAAGTATGAAAATCAATGGATGATTAATATTGAGATTCATGTTTTATGTCCATGAAGGTTTATGTATAGGTTATATCCCAAAATTATTTTAAAAAGGTCATCTAAATTAGTTATTAACAGGCCAAATAGTGTAAATAGTGAAAAACCTAAGGAGCAGTGAGAAGATGAATATGAATGTGTTATCATCATAGAGTGATGAAACCAAATGCATGGAAATGTTGTTTATGAATATTATTTCCTATTAATTATTTTTATAAATCTTCAAATTTAGGTATAGTGGTGAAATTGATGAAGCCAAAATGGCTTTTTTGACTCAGTGAGGTCTGTGTGTAGTGAGGTCAACAAATTGATTTGTAAGACCAATAGTTGCCACTAGACCATATGATGTTTATAATTGAAGATGGTATGGAGATGTTTGAGGTTAATTTAAATTCTTAATAATTCATTAAAAAAATTTATACATCTTTTGGAAGTTTGAGTCACCATGATTGGTCTTTAAGGAAAACTGGCAATTCTAAGTGAACAAGTTGCAGGAGTATTTTTGAGTATTTTTTCCATGTGTGATGAAGTATAATGCACTTAGTGAATGTATTTATGTATTTTAGGTTTTTTTTTTATGATATTTACTATCATATTTTTGTTTCTAAGTAATATTTTATCTTTAGTTGTTTTGGATAGACTTTTTTATGTCTATAAAGGCCTAATGTGAACAATACTAATGGTGTGCTCCAAGTGGTGGTTGTAGCTAGAAAGTGTCATGGACATAAGATGAGTTTATTGGGGGTATATTTGAGTGGTATATGAAGTTTTAGTTCCATTTTTATAGTTTTAAATTATTTCAAGGAGATCAAAAAGTAGCGTGTACTAATGAAGGCCTAATTGAATTTGGTCTTCTTAAGGTCTAAAAGAGGTTTTGGTATTTCAAATTGAGGACAAACTATTTTAATGATTGATTCATGTATTAAATGTGTTATAAGACATATTTTAAGGTTAATCCAAGTTTTTAAGAGTATATGTCTAACCAAGAGATGTGTAATCTAGAGGATTGTATAAGAACAAGGCGTAATAGTCTTAATTGACTAGTTAGAGAATGAGTGTGTGCAAGAAAATGAAATAACACTTTGATGAGTTGAATAAAATATTGTTGACAATAATATGGGTTTATATAACTTATAATGAAGATATGATAATGATATTATAGATGAATATCAATATCATATGATCTAATTTACCTTGAGGAGACTTAGTTGAGCGAATAAGCCTAGAAGTTAATTTGAGAGGGATAAAAGAGTGAGAAGAGATAAATAAGGTGATCCACATATATTTTATGAGAATAAAGGTTTTATTAGGGTGATAAATGTTTTTATGTGGATGATTTGGTACTGATTCATCTAGGGGGTTAGTGCCTCCTTGTAAGTTTATGTTTTCTAAAGCTTAGTTAAGTGGGAGATTGACTAGATATGTTTGGCTCTCCATTTAGAGTTAGTGTTTTACTAAATATTGGTTTTTATCTTATAGGATTATAGTCCATTTTCCTATATTACTAGTTTTCTTCCCCTTGAGGTTTTCCCACATATGTAATGTGATTCATGATCTTGTATGTTTGTATATGCTTTGCTAGATGTTCATGTTTGTATCAATGGTTCATATATGCTTAAGTGAAATTGCATGAATGTTTTCAAGACACTGATTCACCCTTCCCTCTCTATTATTATTATTATTATTATTATTATTATTATTATTATTATTATTATTATTATTATTATTATTATTATTATTATTATTATTATTATAAAAATTTATATCAAATCCTGGTCGTTTAAAGCAAGTAGAACAACTTGAAGGTGATCCTAACAAGCACAAGGTGTCTAATGATTAAAAGGAAGAAGATAACATGTATGATGAAGAAGTCTAATATGACAGTGAAGAAGGAGAAGCTAAAGTAAACCTTAAATCTGAGCTCATAAGTTCCCTTGATGATTTAAAGCATCAAAATAAGAATATTAAGGATCTCAAGAATTAGTTAAAATGTGTCAATACAAGGTTTAGCTCAAAAGAAGTTGACTATGACCAGTTGAAGATAGAGCTAGATATTTTAAGGTTCAGAATGAGAAACCCATAAAAAAGATAAGAAAGCTTGAGAAATAGCATGAGAAATTAGAACAAGTCAAGGGTACCAACATGAAAAGACAAATCAAGTAACCCAATGCAATAATGGATAAGTTATCATGGGACCATAGGAAAAGGAGTGATCAGTCAAGAGGTAATTATAGAAATGTTGTTTGCTATAGATGTCATAATATGGGACACATTATGATGCAGAAAAAATAGGCCAAGCTTCTAGAGGCCATAACTTTTGACTCGTAACTCCAGATGGGATCTTCCACGCACCAAAATGACCATCTCAAAAAGTTTAATTATTCCTTAAACTACTCTATCTACTTATATTTTATTTTAATATTTTTGGATGCCAATCATGATCATTGAGGGTCCAAAACTATCTTTTAATTATTTTTTTAGGAATTTTCTATTTTAATAAATTATATATTTTTAGAACTAGACATCAACTTCAGTTGAATTTTGTCTTGTAGTATAATTATAGTGTTTAGGATATTTCAGGAGATTTTTGGGTTATTTTAGGAGTTTCAAACATAGATGATATTTTTTAGATTTTAGTTTCTTAAATTTTGCATGTAAACTCTAATTTCAGAGTTGAGGCTTATTTATTCATGGTTTGGGTTTGTAATTATTTCAATAAATAAATACAAATCAATTCTGAGTATTGTTTCAAGATATTTTCCCATTGGTAATTTTATTGTTCTTGATAGTTTTTAAGTTCATTATCTAATATCAAAGCTAGATTTGAATCTTGGAGGAGAGAAGAATGGTAAGAGGATGAGGGGGTTTGGCATAGTGAAGCAGACTATACACGAGCTACAGAGGCAAGTTTAAAAATTAACATAGGTTATCACCAATCAAGAAAGGAGGAAAGGTGGTGATGAGGAAGATAGATTGTGATAAAGAAATTTAGCAAGAAGAAAAACAATAATAGCCACCATCGATGGAAGAGAGGATGGTTCGGTCTTTATAAGGAAGAAATGAATGAATCAAGGTTGATGTTCTAGATTATGGAGGTAGTTTAAAATTAGAAGAGCTGATAGATTGGATGAATATCATGGAGAATTTCTTCGAGTGAAAGACTATGAGAGAAGAGAACAAAGTAAAATTTGCATGCACAAAATTGAAAGGTCATGCAATGATTTGGTGGGATCACCTTCAGAAAGAGAGATAGAGGAAAGGTAAAGAGAATATTAATTTATGGAAAAGCATGGAGAAGAAGCTAAGGGAAAAATTTCTTCATGTGGATTATGTATAAAACCTATATAAAAGATTCCAAAATTTGAGGAAAAATGATCACAATATACAAGAGTATATAGATGAATTTTACAAGCTTTCCATATGAGTGGCATATGATGAAATAGAATATCAGATGGATGAAAGGTATGTAAATGGTTTGAAATTTTCTATTCAAGATGAATTAAGCATGCATAGAATACTTAACATGGAGGAGGCTTATCAATTAGCTTTAAAGGTAGAAGAAAAACAAAATAGAAAAAATTTTAGGACATCTCCTGGTTTAAGAAGAGGTGGATCCCCTGAAATAAGGGGATGAGGTGGGTTTAATACCACCAGAGGTGGATTTAATGCTAATAAAGGTAAATCATCATGTGGTGTACAAAGGCAAGATTATAATAGGCAAGGGTTTGAATACCAACAAAGAGGAAGAGGATTTTAGAGAGGATGAAGTTACGGTGCTATTAGAAGATGGTTTTTGAATAAGTTTAGGTCTTATGTTTGTTATAGGTGTGGAGAAGAAGGGCACATAGAATTTGGATGTCCACAATATCAAGATCAAAAAAGGTGGCAAGAATATTACCGAAGAGTAAATCTAGTTGAGGCTAAAATAGAACAACAAAATACTAAAGTTGCACTAACAAATGTTAGAGAGAATTTCATGATGAGAAGAACCATGATCACTCCAAGAAATGATCAAGTGTAGAATAAAGAAGGTGGTGATGCATGGTTATGATCAAATATTTTTGGAACAAGATGTATCTCAAGTGAAAAGGTATGCAAATTAATTATAGATGGTGGTATTTTTGAAAATATGGTTTTTAAAGAAATGATTTAAAAACTAAATCTATAATGTGAAAATCATCCTAATCCTTATCAGATTTCATGGTTTAAGAAAGGGAATGAAGTTATAGTAGATAAAAGGTCCTTAATCAAGTTTTCTATAAGAAAAAAATATAATGATGAGATATGGTGTGATGTTATTCTAATGGATGTATGTAATTTGTTATTGGGGAGGCTATGGAAATTTGATAGGAAAGTAATTCATGATGGAGTAAAGAACACATACACTTTTTGTGAAGGTGGTATAAATGTATTTTTATTACCTCTTAAAGATGAAGAAAAGATATAAATCATGCTCTCTACTAAATAATTTATCCAAGATATGAATGTAGCAGGTTATTGTTATGCATTAGTAGCAAAGAATGAAGAAATAGAAATGGTACTAATACCAAAAAAGTAGCAAGCATGTTGAAATAATATGTAGATGTTATGATTGAAGAGTTATCAGATGGTTTGCTTCCAAAGAGAGATATACAACATCACATTGATTTGATTCTAGGATCAGCACTACCCAATCAAGCATCTTATAGGATGAGTTCAACAGAACATTAAAAATTAAATAAACGGGTTATTGAATTGATAAGAAAGAAGGTGATAAGGGAGAATATGAGTCAAAGTGCAACACCAGTGTTGTTAACCCCAAATAAAGATGGAGGATGGAGAATGTGTGTGGATAGTAGAGAAATTTATAAAATTACAATCAAGTATAGGGTTCCTATACCTCATTTAGATGATAAGATGGATGTTCTTGTAGGAGAAACATATTTCACCAAGATTAATCTAAGGAGTGGTTATTATCATATTCGAATTCATGAATGAGATGAGTGGAAAACTGCATTTAAGACTAGAGATGGCTTATATGAGTGGATGGTGATGCCCTTTAGATTATCTAATGCACCTAGCACATTTATGAGGGTAATGAATACTATACAATGAGAATATATTGATAAATTTGTGGTTGTTTATTTTTATGATATTTTTATATTCAAGAAGACTAAAGAATAACATTACAACATTTGAGAATGGTAATGGACTTATTAAGAAAGGAGAAGTATGCAAATTTGAAGAAGTGCAAGTTTATGTAGAATAGTTTGGGATTTGTAGTTTTAGCAAATCGTGTGAAAATGGATGAATAAAAGATAAAAACAATTGTTGAGTGGCCTATTCCAAGAAGCATCATAGAGGTAGAAATTTTCCATGGTTTAGAAACTTTTTATAGAAAATTTATTAAAAAATTTAGTAGTATTATGACACCAATAACAGATTGCATGAGAGTGAAAGAATTTGCATGGACTAAAAAAGCCATAGAAAGTTTTGAAATTTTGAAGAAGATTACAGAAAGACCAATTTTAGCATTACCATATTTTAACAAAGTGTTTGAGGTTGATTGTGATGCTCCATTTGTGGGAATTGGTACTATGTTGAGTCAGGAAGGAAAGCCAATAACATATTTCAGTGAGAAATTGAATGAGGTAAGAACAAAGTATTCTATTTATAATGTTGAACTTTATGAAATTGTACAAACATTAAGATATTGGAGGCATTACTTGGTGCCTAAGGAGTTCATACTATTTACAGATCATGAGGCATTGAAGTATGTGAATATACAAAAGAAGGTGAATAGTAAGAATGCAAAGTGGGTTTCTTTCTTGTAGGGGTATACTTTTATGTTGAAGCATAAATCAAGAAAATAGAATTAGGTAGTTGATGCATTGAGAAGAAGGGTAGAATTATTAACTACTATGGTGAGTGAAGTAGTTGGATTTAAAGTTATAAAATAATTATATGATACTAATCCATATTTTGCAAAGATAGTTGAATAGTACAAGAATACACTAAATGGTGGAATAGATATTATTCATGATGAGTATCTTATACATGAAGGTTATCTCTTCAAATGGAAATAATTATGCATCCCAATTGAGTCTCTATGAAACAATATAATAAGAGAATTACATAGTGGTGGTTTGGATGAACATTTTGGTAAGATGAAGAAAATATAATAAGATGAAGAGATATGTGACAAGGTATGTTTCAAGGTGAAAAATATGCCAGGTGGCTAAAGGACATGCAAAAAACACTAGACTTTACATGTCATTACAATTCCAAGAGGGCCATTAAAAGATTTGAGTATGAATTTTATGTTAGGATTGCCAAACACACAAAGAGGTAATGATTCAATGTTTTTTATTGTAGATATTTTTTCTAAAATGGTTCATTTCATTGCATGTAATAAAATCAATGATGCCACTAGAGTTACAAAATTATTTTTTATGGATATTGTGAGATTGCATGGTGTTCTAAAAACTATTACTTCAGATTGGGACACAAAATTTCTAAGTAATTTTTAGAGGACTTTGTGGAATAAGATGGGTACTAAGCTACAATTTAGTAGTGTGTATCACCCAGATGGCCAGACAGAAGTTGTGAATAGGACCTTAATAAATTTATTGAGATGCATAGTGGGAGAGAAGCCAAAGCAGTGGTACTTGGCTTTACCACAAGCTACGTTTGCATATAACAATTTAGTGAATAGATCAACAGGAAAGTCACCTTTTCAAATTGTTTATGGGATAAATCCCATGGGTATTTTAGATTGGGTACAATTGCTAACTTTAGATCATATTAGTGATGATGTAGAATCATTTTCAAAGCATATGCAATAGTTGCACGAAGGGGTAAAAATAAAGTTGTAAGAAATTAATGAGAAATATAAAATAAAAGTGGATGTCAGAAGAAGATCCAAGGTACTTTAATAAGGAGAGTTGTTAATGGTTTACTTTAGGAAAGAGAGATTTCCAAAAGGCACATATAATAAGTTGAAGTACAAGAAAATTGGACCATGCAAAATTATGAATAAAATCAATGATAATGCCTATGAGGTAAGTTTACCATAGAATTTTGATATATCTCTAGTATTTAATGTTTCATATTTATATGAATTTAATGGAGAAGATGGTGAAGATTAAGAACTAAATTGGGAGCAATAGGTTCCAAAGAAGAAATAAAAAGTAGTGCAGGTTTTGGATATGAAGACAGTGAGCACAAGGCAAGGGAATTATAACAAGTATTTGGTTCAGTGGGAAGGATTGCAACAAGAATAAAACACTTGGATTAAATAATAGGAGCTGAAGAAGATTGACAATGAAAAATGGCAGTAGTACAATCAAGGTAACTCATAGGAGTTGAGTTGTTTTCAACTAGAAGAGAATGTAGAAAAAATAGGCCAACCTTTCGGAGGTCATAGATTTTGAACTGTAACTCTGATTGAGCTCTTCTACACACCAAAATGACCATCTTGGAATGTTTGATTCTACCCTAAGCTACTCTATCTACTTATATTTAATTTCAATATTTTTTAGAGGCTAAATGTGATCATCGGAGGGTCTGAAATTAGCTTTTAATGATTTTTAAGGAATTTTCTTCTTTATAAATTGTATATTTTTAGATCCAAACATCAACTTCAATTTAATTTTTTTCTGTAGTCTAATTATAGTGTTTAGGATATTTTGAGATATATTTAGGTTATTTTGGGAGTTTGAAAAATAGATGATTTTTTTTAGATTTTAGTTTTTTGAATTTTGCATGTAGACTCTAATTTTAGAGTTGAGGATTATTTAAGCATGGTTTGGGTTTGTAAGTATTTCAAGCAATCAATATGAATAAATTCTAAGTATTGTTTCAAGATCTTGGCCTATTAGAAATTTTTTTGTTCTTGATAGTTTTTGGGTTCATTACATTGCAAGATTATATTCTAATAGATTTAGAAGGCCATCACTATTTAAAAATATATATGAATCTCCTAGAGTGCATGATAAGGGTAAAAAATTGGTATTGAATCCAAAACAAGTTAGGAATGATTATGTTGAGCCCAAGAGCCAAGATGGACTATTTTCTAAGGAAGAACTAAACACTAAAAGGGATTCTATGCTAACTGAAACTGCGTTTCACATTCAAGATGAAGGAAATGGTATATATATATTGGTTGCTCAAGTCACATGACATGAGACAAAAATAAGTTCATATCATTGAAGAATAATGTTGTAATAATAGTGAGGTTTGGAGATAACACAATTTCCAATGTAGTTGGCAAGGGTATCTTGAGTTTGGACAATGGAAAAACCATTACATAAAATGTGTTTTATGTGGAAGGTTTGAAACATAACCTAACTAGTGTAAGTCAAATTTGCAATCAAGGAAACACAATAACCTTTCATGATAGAAGATGTGAGATAAGGAGAGCCAAATCAGGAAGGTTAATTGCCAGTGCTAAGAGGATTGAGAACAATCTATATGTCTTGAATGAGATCAAGAAGGAGAGATGCTTTATGACAATATAGATGAAAGTTGGCTATAAAACATAAGGTTAGGAACCTAAAATTTAACAATCTGGTCAAGATAATCACTATTATGTCTGTGAAGAACATTCTTAAGATCAACAAACCTACAAACATACTTTGCAAGGTATGTCAGCATGGTAAGAAAAATAGGAGAAGGTTCAAGTCCAAGGAGTACTCTACTACAAGAGCCTTAGAATTAATACATATTGATCTCTATGGGCCTATAATAATTCAAATCATTCAAGGAGATAGATAATTAATGTTACTCATAGATGAGTACACAATAATGAGTTGGGTAGCATTCTTGAAATAAAATTCAAAAGTTTTTAACAAGTTCAAGGCATTCAAGGCTCTTATTGAGAATGAGAAGAATGGGAAGATTAGGTGCCTAAGATCTGATAGAGAAGGAGTATTTTGGTCCAATGAGTTTGATGACTTCTATGAGGTTCATGAAATAAGGAGATAGTTATTAGTAGATAGGACACCTTATTAGAATGGGGTAGTGGAAAGAAAGAATAACATAGTTCAAGAGATGGCTAGAACTATGATAAATGAGTTTATATTATCTAATGGTTATTTAAGATAGGTATTAAGAATTTTAGTCTACATTTTGAGTAGGGGATAGATAAGGACTAATGGTAACAAGACTCCTTATGAATTGTGGAAAGGTAAACTTGATAATATGAAACACTTTAGAGTGTTTGGGAGTAAATGTTTCATCAAAAGATATGATTAATACTAAATAAAGTTTGATTCCAGATTGATAAATGTATATTCTTAGGATACTCATCAATGAGATCAGCCTATAGATGTTATAATAAGATGTTATAAAAGATAGTAGAAAGAACCAATGTGAAGATTGATGAGACAAGTAAATCGCACTGATAGTCAAAGGATACTTTAGAGAATTTGGAGTTCAAGAATGGACATGAAACTATATAGGTTACCAAGGAAGAAGAAGTATTTGAGGAGAGACAAGACTCAAAAGACCCCTCAAGATATATTCAAAGAGATCATCTTAAATCTAAAATCATTGGAAATAAGAATGCAAGTATGCAAACAAGGAGAATATTGGTAAGTAATCTAAATCAAGAGAATGTTGTTTTATTATCTAATATTGAACTTAAGAATATTAAATAAGAAAATAAAGAGAAATTTTGGATAGGTGTTATAAATGAGGAGTTAGACCAAATAGAGAAGAATGAGACCTAGGAATTAGTTCTTAGGCCTAAAGATAAGAATGTCATTGGCACAAAATGGGTGTTTATAAATAAGTTGAATGAATATGGAGAAGTCACTAGGATCATGGCTAGATTAGTATGTAAGGGATATACACAAGTTGAAGGGGTAGACTTTGAGGAGACCTTTGCACTAGTATCAAGATTAGAAGCCATCATATGTTTTATATAATATGTAAGATTCAAAGGATTCAAGTTACACAAGATAGATGTTAAATTTTCCTTTTTGAATGGAAGTTTAGAAAAGGAGGTGTACATAGAGCAACCTGAGGGGTTCTCACTATCAGGTGACAAGGACTATGTTTTGAGATTAAAAGATGTTCTTTATAGTCTAAATCAAGATCTTAGAGCTTGGTATGCTAGGATGGATAGCTATCTATTTGATGAAGGATTAAAAAGAGGAGTTGTAGATAGTAATCTATACATGAAGTTAGAATATGACCATCAATTGATATTAGTTGTCTATGTGGATGACATCATATTTGGTGGAAACAATGAGAACATGACCACTGTATTTATAGAGGTGATGAGGAAAGAGTTTGAGATGTCCATACTGGGAGAACTATCTTTATTTATTGGGTTGTAAATCACTCAATTTGAAAAAGGTATATCTATTTCATAAGTTAGGTACATAAGAAAGATGTTGAAGAAGTTTGAGATGGAAGATTTCAAGGCATTTAGTACACCTATGATCACAAGGTGTAAGTTGAGCAAGGAATATGTGTCTCCAAAGGTCAATCAAACATCATATAGGTCAATGTATGGAAGTTTTTTATACACTACTACCTCTAGACCTGACATCATGTAAGTAGTAGGTCTTGTGGGAAGGTTTAAAGTAGATCCAAAGTAAATTCATCTACAAGAAGTCAAAAAGATACTTAGGTATCTCAAGGGGAATATGGAGTATGGGTTATAGTATCTATGGATATAGGAGTTCAATTTAATAGCCTATATAGATGTAGAGTACGTAAGAAGTCTAGATGATAGGAAGAGTATGAATGGAGGAGATTTCTTCTTAGGTGGGTGCCTAGTTTCATGGATAAGAAAGAAGTAACCATCAATAGCATTATCAACTTGTGAGGCTGAGTACATTTTAGAAACTTCATTTTTCACTCAGATCTTATGGATGAGATCAGCCTTAAAAGACTACAAGATGGCTTATGATGGTCCTAGCCTTATCTATTGTGATAATACAAGTGTTATAATCATCTCAAATAACCTTATCATGCACTCAATGACTAAGCACATTCCCATTAGGTATCATTTTATAAGAGATCATGTAAGTGAATAAAGTGTCAAACTTGAATATGTTTCTACACAATATCAAATTGCAAACATTTTTACTAAACCACTTACAAAGGTAACATTTGAACACCTAAGATGGGAATTGGGTATAATTATTGCCCCTAGCAATCATTAAAGAATCCAAGTACTTAGGGGTAGATAATTAGATAGTTCATTATCTCCAAGAGTAGGTGAATTGTTTAAAAAAAGTATGCATAGATATAGGGGGAGCATGGTTGTGTTATGACTCATAAACTCATAATCCTGTGTGTTGAGTATTTTAGTTGTAAGGAGTGTGATCGAAGGAGTTGCAGACATCACTTTATCATTTATGTCAAAGGGGGAGAAAGTTTAGAATGATGAAGAAGTTTATTTTTGAGAGAGTTTTTAGAGAGTGGTTACCATCAATGACAAAGGGGAATATTGTTGAGTATTATCATTGATGTCAGTGGTATACCTTGTATGAGCTTGATGTCATTAAGAGAGTGTGCCTAGTTGGTAGTGTGTTGATGTGACAAAGGGTATTGATGGAGTGTTGTTACTGAAGGATGTTGTAATGAAATATAATTTTAAGTAAAAAGAGATAATATTAAGGAAACTAATTCATTATGGTTGCATGAAGGTATAAGTCTTTGAGTAGTCTAATCCTAGTTATGACATGAAAAAACCTTGTAAGAAAGTATGAGCATGGTGGCTTGGTGATATGAGTGCCTAGATTCATGAGTAGTTATATGAGTTTTTTTTATCATGTATGTGAGGCATTGAATCACTCATGATAGTCTCAAAGTGAGCCTACAGGGGTAAGACCTTCAGGACAAGTCTGCTCCTAGACCACTTATAAACCCTACCTAGTCTAATAAGGTATCATTATCTATTGTCAAGGAATGTGAAGGATGTATGATAGTTATTAATAATGATATAGGTTGCTTGAGTATGTGAGTGAGGTGGAGAGTGCATATAAAGAGGTATTAAGGTCATTTTTGAGACCTAATGTGGTTTGCAAGTCAAGTTATAGAAAGCAAAGCGAGAGAATATGGATTAATGAGGGGTCATGATCAAATTTTAGAGTGCTTTAAATTATGTAAGCATTATTAGAGGAGAGGTTCATTGTTTCAAGTGTGTTCATGTTTTTGAGGTCTTAGTGTGAAGGATGAGCCATGAAAAGCTGATTAGAGGTCTCTCAAGTGCTCAGAATGAAGGGTTCTTAACTTGAAAAGGATTTTATTATACTCATTAGCTCATAAAACCTTTACATGAGAAATTAATATATTCATGGTAGATGTGGAATGGTCCTAGATAAAAATTCCATGCATTTTATTTTGGATTGAGAGGCTATGCTTTATGAATGATTGTTAAGAATGGAAATAGGTTTAAACCCACTTAGAACCCTAACAAGGATTTGATGTTGAAGATGTTGATGAAAAGTGAAAAGAATGGATTGGTATGCTCAATTAATATATTTTAAGTTGTAATCAAATATATAAGGCACATCTAGGTGTGATTGAGTTATCAAGTGTGTGAGTAGATCCTATAGGTAAGTACTAATTTCTAAAATAATTGCTATAACAGTCAGAGTTGACCAAGTCAAAGTATGAAAATGGATGGAGTATGAATATTGAGACTAATGATTCATGTCCATAAAGGTTTATGGATAGGTTATATCCCTAAATTATGCTAAACTATTCATATAAGTTAGCCAGTTGTTAATAGGCCAAATAGTGTAAACATTAAAAAACCCAAACAACAATGAGAAGATGAATATGAATGTGTTATCATGATAAAGTGATGAAACTAAATACATGGATATTTTTTTTTGGATATTATGTCCTATTTATGCTTATTATAAATCTTATAAGTCATGTATAGTGGTTAAAATGATGAAGCCAAAATTGCTTGTCTAACTTAGTGAGGTCTATGTGTAGTTAGGTCAATAAATTGGCTTGTAATACCAATAGTTGCTACTAGAACATATGATGTTTATATTTGAATATGGTATAGATATGTTAGATGTTGGTATAAATTAATAATAAACCATTTAAAATTTCAATATAGTTGTTAGAAATCTGAGTCACCATGACTAATCTTTGAGGAAAACTGGTAATTTTGAGTGAGCAAGTTGTAGGAGTGTTTTTAAGTAAATTTGCCTTGTGTGATGAAGTATAATTCACTTAGAAAAGTTTTTGATGTATTTTGGGTTATTTTTATGAAATTTATTGTCATAGTTTTTTATCTAAATAATATTTTATCTTCATTTATTCAAGATAGACCTTTCTATTTTTGTGAAGGCCTAATGTGAATAGTACTAATGGTGTGCCTCAAGTGGTAGCTGGAGATAGAAAGTGTCATGGAACTAAGATGAGTTTAGTGGGGGCATATTTTCATGGTATATAAGTTTTTATTACCATGTGTTTATTTTTAAATTGTTCTAAAGAGATCAAATAGTAATGTGTATTAATGAAGGCCTAATTGAATTAGGTCTCCTTAAGGCCTAAACGAGGTTTTGGTGTTTCAAGTTTAGAATGAACTATTGTAATTATTGATTCATGTATTAAATGTGTTATAAGAAATATTTAAAGGGTGATCCAAGTGTGCAAGATTGTATGTATTTCCAAGAGGTGTGTGAGTTAGGGGATTGTATAAGAACAAGGACTAATAGGCCTAATTGACTAGTTAGAGAATGATTGTGTGTAAGCAAAGGAAATATCACTTTTATGAGATAAAATAGGTCCTTTAGACCATAAATGGGGTGTATATAAACTATCATAAATATATAATAGGATACTATAGATTAATATCAAGGTCATATGACCTAATCTATCTTGAATAGACCTAATAAAGTGAAGAAACCTAGAAGGCAGTTTGAGAGGGATAGAAGAGTGAGAAGAGATAAAGAAGGTGATCATCATATATTGTGTGATAAAAATGGTTTATTAAAGGTGATAAAAAAATTTAGTTGGCTTATTTGGTGATAATTCATCTAGGGGTTTTTGCCTCCTTGTAGGTTGATGTTTGCTAAAGCTTAGTTAAGTGGGTGTTTGTCTAGTTGGGGTTGGTGCCCTATGTGGAGTTGGTGATTCACTAAAGATTGGTTTTTGTCATATAGTAATGTATTACATTTACATATATTATTAGGTTTTATTCCCCTTGAATTTTTCTCTCATATGTAATGTGTTTCATGATCTTGTATGGTTGCATATGCTTTGTTGGATGTTCATGTTTATATGAATGGTTCATGTATGCCGAAGTGGAATTGAATGAATGTTTTGAATACACTAATTCATCCCTCCTCCTTTGATTCATTATTATTCCAAAATGTGATATCATTCCTATGTCACACTAGGTATTAATTGAAGTTCATTTATAGGTATGTGGCCATTTCAGCACCAATGGAAAAGATATTTCCCAAAGCTAATAAATTTTAATAGACCTCTGAACGACTTAAAAAATTCACGTATTTGAAAGAAAAATTGATTACAACACCCATTTTCATATTCCCATACTAGAACAAACTATTTCATGTTTATGTTGATGATTTAGGAATAGAAATGGAAGCCATGTTAACACAATTAATAGATGAAGGTTGAGATCATCCAATTCACTTGACAAGTTTTAAGCTATAAGATACTAAAAAAAACTATACTACCATAAAGTGATAAGCTTGGGTGATGGTTTTTGTACTGTAGAAATTCACACTCTACTTGTTGGCTACCTAATTCAAGTTATTTATATATCACCAAGCTTTGTTATATTTGATTGATAAACTAGTGTTGGGAGGAAGGATTTCTAGGTGGATAAAGATTTTTCAAGAGTTTAAGTTTAAAATCAATGTGAAACCATATAGGAATAATGTGGGACCCAACCACCTAAGTTATATTCAAATAAGGGAGGAATCGAAAGAGTTGTAAGATGAATCTCTAGATGCATATATTTTCATAATGAATATGATCCCAGAGTATTTGGAGGATATTAAATAATTTAAGGAGCATGGATTATTCCCTATACATTTTGTAGAATGGGACATGAAATAACTAGTTTCACAAGATTTGCAATTCAACACCATTAAAGGATTTATATAAAATCCATGAAACAATGAGATTCTATACAAAGTGGCCATGGAACATGAAAGACCATAATTTTTTAAGAAGCACATCAAAGAGTTGTTGGTGGAATTTTTGTAAGGGAATGGACTACGAGATAAATACTATACAGTTGTCTTTGGTGGCCAACTCTATTTAGGATACACATAGGGTTTCCAAAAACTATGATGTTTATCAAAGGTTAAGAAAACCAAACCATAGGGATGATATGTCATTGAATATAATTCTATCTACATGACCACCTGAATAATAGGGTATGAATTTGTAGGGCATATTAATCTTGAATTTAAGAAATATAATGAATCATATATTATCACTAGACTAAATTATTTTAGGGGACAAATGATGCTATGATTTTTTTATGAAAACATCATAACAAGGTTTTGATCTTTTCAAAGTATAATAAGTGACAGGGGTACACACTTTTTGAATAAGTCTATCAAAATCTTAATAGGTAAGTTCAAGGAATTGGGGGGCCAAAATGGGGTCTTAAATGGACACGTTTTTCTTGAAAAACATGAAACCTTGACTTGTACCAATTATTTAAGATATCTACACTCATAATTGAAAGATGGCATAGGAAGGTGAATAGTAGAATTTTGATTCTGTATAATTAGGTCAAATATCATAAATTAAAATAGGTGGTAATATTTTTAAAAAAAGTCATACTAGATAGTTATCTATGCACCCCACCATTTTTTGAGCATCATTTGATTTTTATTTAAATCCCTTTGTATAAAGATAGGTAAGATCATCTAGTTTGCAACCTATATTTTTTTAAAATTAATTAATTATTTTTTTAATAATTTCACAAGTCAGTATACCTTGAAAAATGATAAAAAAAACGTACAGCCAACCGTTTGTCCTCCTAACTACCTCAAAAAATAACAAAAAATAGATTTTATTTTTTAATGTGTATAGAATTAGGTATAGTTTGTAAGTATGTTATATTTTCCCATTTGGATAAATGAATTAAAAGATACATAAAAAAATATGAACATGAATAATCATGTCATATATCACTACAAAAGACATACTTAGTCAATAAATATAAATAACAACCTTAAAGCAATAAAAATGTAAAAAAATCATATATTTAGAAAGAGGAGACTTAGTTGATGTTGCAGTACTATTTTCAAGGAAAAATCTATAAAATGGATAGTGTCTAGCATGGGAAAATTTGAATTTTGTTATTTTTGCTATAAAACATGCATTTATATGTGTGTGTTGTAAGTCCATGCCCGAGGCTTGGGAATACAAGCCATTCATGAGCCTTAAGGCATGCATTGAAATGTCATGTTAAAAATCGCATATGAAGAACTTCCAACTTAAGGTATAGGGATTAGGGTATATAGGATTTAGGTTTTAGGGTATAAGTTCCAATAAAAAATACTATAGGGCATAAAATAAATTTTATTGTATTGGGGACAAATGATTTGTTTAGATTTTTAAGATTTTAGGATTTATGGTTTAGGATTTTTGGATTAGATTTTAGGGATTATGCCATATGATTTATGTTTTATGGTATACAAGGTTTAATATAAAATTTAATTAAGATGAAATTGATCTCCTTAAACTTATTTGTCATTACATAATGTGATTTTGTGCTGAATTGGCCCATATGCCACCATAAATTGAACAAAGTAGTCAATTAGGGCAATGAGTGATGTGATTTGGGCCAAATTGAGCTCTATGAAAATAATTAAACATTATTATAAAGGATGTTAAATATGGATAAATAATTTGTATTAGGGTTTAAAATTTATGGATTGGGGTTTAGGGATTAGAGTTTTAGATATATATGAAATAGGCTTTAGGGTTTATAGTCCAATCGTGAAGGTAAATGAGCAAAATTTGAGTTGATTAAACCTAGATTTGTGACCAAAATATGTTTTTGGGTATACGGTTTATGTTTTAGGATGCATTAGGTCTAATTAAAAGTAAAATTGGGGCCAATTTGAGCTCCTTGAACTTATTTATGACTACAATCAATTCCAACAACTTGGATTGATACACATATATTTTACAATACTATTCTATAATAACAGTTGTGTCTCTCTCTAAGCTATGAAGATCTATCCCTAATATATAACTTTAGAGATTCATGAGCATAAAATTAAAACCACCAGATGCACCTCCTAATCAAGGGCTCAAATCAGTTCTACTTAAAATAGAAACTTGGACTCAATACCAACAGTTCATCTTTACATGCAAACATTCTGTTCTATCCATGGAAATAGATTTTGGACGCACAGGTGACCGAGTCGGTCCCTGCCAGTCTGCCTATGACCAACATTGGCCGATCTACTACCGACGCTGGCAGCCTCTAGTCTGTTCCTGACCATCATCGGTGACTGTGTGAATCCTACAACTTGCAATTTGCTCATTTGGTGAAGCTTTTAGCTCCACACCCTAATAGTCTCCCACTTGGAGATAAACAGCTGCACCAGTACCTGTACAGCAACATCTTCTAGCTCCTCCATCTTCAAACTCAATCATGAAGACCAACAAAATTTGAATGAAGATTCAACTTCTCCTTTGTTACCGGCTTGGTTAACATATCCGCAGGGTTCTTATATGTATGGATCTTTTCCAGCTTCAACTCACCATCCTCCAATACCTATCTAATGAAGTGGTACCTAAGCTATATGTGCTTGGTTCTTAAATGAAAGGCTGAATTCTTAGCCAAATGAATTGCACTCTGACTATCACTGTATAGTCTGCAACTCTCTTGCTCCTTTCGAAGCTCTTCCATGAACCGTGTCATCCATATCATCTCTTTGCTAGCCTCTATGACTGCAATATATTCTACTTCTATAGTTGACAAGGTAACAACCTTCTACAACTTTGAAATCTAGCTAACCACCATTCCACCAATAGTGAAAACATATCATGTGGTGCTTCTTCTGCCATCCAAATCACCTGCCATATCTAAATCTACATAACCATGTAGAGAAGTGTTTGAACCACCATAGCACAAATGCCTACTGCTGGTCCCTCTCAGATATCTAAGGATCCACTAAACTACTTTCCAGTGTTCCTTTCCTGGATTGGCCATATACTTACTTACAACTCCCACTGCTTGGGCAATATCAGGCCTAGTACAAACCATTGCATACATTAGGCTTCCAACTCTGGAAGCATATGGAACTTTTCTCATGTACTCTACCTCATCATGTGAATTAGGACATTGTTCTTTACTCAATTTAAAATGTCTAGCCATAGGTGTGCTTACCGGTTTTGCATCCTGCATATTGAACCATTTCAACACCTTGTTCACATAATCCTCTTGAGACAAAATCAACTTGTGATTTTTCCTGTCTATCTTAATATTTGTGCCAAGAATTTTATTTGCTGCTCCCAAATCCTTCATGGAAAATGTGTGAGCTAATTTCACCTTAAGTTCAGAGATATCCTGCATGTGTGATCCTACAACTAGCATATCATCTACATACAACAACAAAATAATATATCTACCATTATCCAATCTCTTAAAATACACACAATGGTTAGATTGACATCTACTGTAGCCATGCTTAGTCATAAACCTGTCAAATCTCAAATACCATTGTCTAGGAGCTTGCTTGAGGCCATACAAGCTTTTCTTCAATCTGCACACTAACTTCTCCTTACCTTTGACCTCAAATCCTTCTGACTGATCCATGTATATTTATTCATCCAAATCTCCATGAAGAAACGTTGTCTTAACATCAAGCTGCTCAAGATGCAAATCCTCAATAGTAACTAAAGATAGTACAGTTCGTATAGAAGTCATTTTAACAACAGGAGAAAAAATTTCACCAAAATCAATACCTGGTTTTTGTGCAAATCCTTTCACTACCAACTTGGCCTTATATCTCATCTATCCATTCTCACCTTCCTCAATTTGTAGATCCATCTGTTCTTCAGTGTCTTCTTTCTCGCTGGCAACTCAACCAAATCCCATGTTTGGTTCTCTCTCAAGGAATCAATTTCCTCATTCATGCCTAGCTCCCACTGATTCTTGGATTCCACCTGTATTACTTCATCAAAACTCTATGGTTCTCCACCATCAGTAAGCAATAAATAGAATAATGAAGGGGAATATCAAATTGGAGGTTTACTTACCCTTTCTGACCTCCTGATGGGCGTCTGAGATTCATTCACAACACGTTGTCTGCCCAAATTCTCTGACAGTGACCGACCTCGGTCACTTCCAGGCGTGTAATTGACTGTCGTCAGTTCCTCATGATCGACGTTGGTTCCTGCCTAGCCGATGTCAATCACTATATGACCGACATCGGTTCTTATTCTATCGACGTTGGTTCCTTCTTGACCAACATCAGTCTTTGTGTTTTCCTGTTTGTGATTATTTCTGCCCATGAGCTCATTTTGGACCGTCACCTCGTCTAATTCTCCATTGCTCTGCCCAGATTGATTCAGCTTCTTGAGCTGATCACTATACATCACTTTTTCATTGAAAACAACATCACGGCTCCTAATTATTTTGTTAGTTCCTAGATTCTAAAACCTGAATCCAAAATCATCAGAGCCATAGCCAATAAATGTGCACCTCATAGACTTAGCATCCAGCTTCTGTCTATTTTCCTTATCAACGTCCACAAAGGCTTCACAACCAAAAACTTTGAGAAATGAGAGATCTACCTTTTTACCTGTCCACGCCTCTTCTAAAATTCCACCATCCATAGCTATAGAGGGTCCTTTGTTAATCAGGTAAACTGCAGTATCCATAGCTTCTACCCAAAACTCTAAGGGCAAACCAGCATGCAGCCTCATACACCGTGCACACTCCATTATTATTCTATTCATCCTTTTAGAAACTCCATTTTACTGAGGTGTCCTTAGAACCATCCTTTGTCTGTGTATTCCATGCATATAACAATACCAATTAAACTTGTAGCTGCAGAACTCACCACCATTGTCAGATCTCAGGCACTTCAATCTCCTGCCTATTTCATTCTCAACCATGGCTTTCCAAATCTTAAACGTGTCAAAAACATCAGATTTCTTCTTTATACAATAGACCCATACCTTTCTTGTAGCATCATCTATGAAAGAAACATAGTACTATGATCCTCCAACAAAAGCAACTTGAGCTGGCCCCCACTCGTCTATGTGAACAAGCTCTAATTTGTGCTTCTTCTTTGTTGACCCCATCTTGAGAAAACTCACTCTCTTCTATTTCTCAAAAATACAGTGCTCACAAAATTTTAGATCTATGCTTTTCAAATCTAAAAGCTTACCTTTTAACTTAAGAATTGTCATTCCTTTCTCACTCATGTGGCCAAGCCTCTGGTGCCACAACTTTGCATCTACATCTGAAGTAGATAATACAAAAGGAGAAATTATCAGTAATACAATTACATAAATAGAGAGTACCTACTCTCTTGCCTCTGGCCATTACAAGTGCACCCTTGGAAACCTTCCAAGATTCAGATGTGAGAGTTATTGTACAACCCTCATCCCCTAACTTTCCTATAGAAATCAGATTCCTCTTCAGGCTGGGAACATGCATGACATATCTCAACACCCATGTGTTTCCATTTTGCATTTTCAGCTACACTTTTCCTTTGCCAACTATTTTACAAGGCTCATCATCCCCTAAATAAACTATTCCAAAATCTCCATGGACATAGTCACTATAATATTCTCTATTTGGGGTTACATGGAAAGAAGCACCATAATCTAAAACCCAAGATTCTATATTATTATGCAAAGAGAATATAAGAGCATCTTGTGCACCAATACCTGCAACTTTTACTTCTTCTTTACCTTCATGCTGATTGTCTTCTTTTGGTTTTGACCAGCAATCTTTGCTTATGTGCCCTATCTTTCCACAATTCCAGCAGGCTATCCTCCTACCATTTCTAGATTTAGATCTACCTCTCATCTTTGACTTAGACCTTGATCTCCCTTTCTTGCTCTTCTCTTTCTACCTTCCCCTGCTCTCAAAACTTAAAGCATTCCCTGATGTTTCCTCTGTGCTTTTCCTACGAATTTCTTCATTCAAGATTACACTAACAACATCATCTACTTTTAAAATATTTGAAGCAGATGCAGTATTACTAACTGCCATTACCAAGCTATGCCAGCTTTTTGGTAAAAAGCATAAGATTAATAGATCTTTAATTTCATCATCAAACACTATTTTGACTAAATCTAATTGATTTACAATTCCATGGAAATCATTTAGATGATTAGATACAAATCCACCTTCTTGCATTTGCAAATTAAATAATTGCTTCATAAGATATACCTTATTTGAAGCTGAGGGTTTTTCATATAAATTTGCTAAAGTAGTCATTAACTCTACCGTAGACTTTCCTTGTGATAAATTAGATATCATAGTAGATGCTAGACTCAATCTTATAGATCCAAGAGCCTTTCTATCAAGAACTTCCCATTCTTCATCTTCCATGTCTGTGGGCTTCTTTGAAACCCCACCTAACGGTAAGTATAGATCTTTTTGATACAAATAATCTTCTATCTGCATTCTCCATAATTGGTAATTCTTGCCATTAAACTTCTCCATTCTTAGTTTACTTTCTTCTGCCATTGCTTCTCCCACTCAAACAAAAATCCTTGGGAGTAACCTGTAATCAATACACACTAACCAGATCTAAAACCCCTGTTAGTCAACCTGAGCTCTGATACCACTTGTTGGGGATCAACCAACAAAGTTGATTACAATATGAAAGCAATTAAATGCGGAATTAAACCAGAATGATAAGTAACTAGAATCAGAAATAGCAAAGAACAAGAGATACAAGAAACCACCCTGAAAACTTGTATTAAACTCTTTACAAAAGGAATTACAATTGAAGAAACTTCTTTTCTTCCACACCTCTCTCAGATGTACATATCTCTTTCTAGATCTCTTTCCCTCAAGAGTTCTCTCTCTCAATTACAATCAATTCCAACAACCTGGATTGATACACATATATTTTACAATACTGTTCTACAATAACAGTTGTGTCTCTCTCTAAGCTATGAAGATCTATCCCTAATATATAACTTTATAGATTCATGAGCATACAATTACAACCACTAGATGCACCTCCTAATCAAGGGCTCAAATTAGTTTTACTTAAAATAGAAACTTAGACTCAATACCAATAATTCATCTTTACATGCAAACATTTTGTTCTGTCCATGGAAATAGATTATGAATGCACAGGTGATCGACGTCGGTCCCTGGCAGTCTGCCTGTGATCGACGTCGGCTGATCTACTACCGACGCCAAAAGCCTCTGGTCTATTCCTGACCGTCGTTGGTGACTGTGTGAATCCTGTAACTTGCAATTTGCTCATTTGGTGAAGCTTTTAGCTCCACACCCTAACATTAGGGATTATATTTTCAAGTATATGTGAGATCTAGGGTTTACGATTCCAAGTCCAATTGCAAAGGCAATTAAGGAAAAATTGAGGTGATTGAATGTATTTGTGGACATAATGTGTTTTTAGGAATATGGTTAATGCTTTAGGGTGAATATGGTCTAATTGTAAAGGCAATTAAGGCCAATTTCATCTCCTTGAACCTATTTTTGACAACATAATGTGATTTGGGGCTCAATTGGCCCCTAAGTCACCACAAATTGAGTAAATTAGTCAATTAGGGAAATGAGTGATGTAATTTAGAACAAATTTATCCCTATAAACCTAATAATTACTATAAGGATGTTAATTACATGGATAAATCATTTGGTTTAGGTTTTAGGCTTTAGGGATTAGAGTACCAGGTATATACGAGATAGGGTTTAGAGTTTAGAGTCCAATCAAAAATGTAATTGAGGATAATTTATGTTGATTTAACCTATTTGTGACCACCATGTGTTTTCTAGCATAGGGTTAATGTGTTAGGGTGAATAAGGTCTAATTTTAAAGGCAATTGAGACCAATTTAAGTTCTTTTAACTTATTTGTGACTATAGAATGAGATTTTGAGATCAATTAGTCCCTAGGTCACCATAAATTAATTAAATTAGTCAATAGGGAAAATGCATGATGTGATTTGGGCCAAATTGAGCCTTATGAACTTAATTGTTATTATAAAGGATGTTAATTGCATGAATAAATCATTTGGTTTAGGGATTATAATTTAGGGTTTAAGGTTTAGGTATTAGAGTTTCAAGTATATCTGAGATAGGGTTTAGGGTTTAGAGTCCAACTATGAAGGTAATTGATGACAATTTGAGCTTATTGAACCTATTTGTGACCAGAATGTGTTTTTGGGCATATGTTTAATGTTTTAGCATGAATAAGGTCTAATCATAAAGGTAATTAAGACCAATTTAACCTCCATTAACCTATTTATAACTATAAAATGTGATTTTGGGCTCAATTGGCTCCCAAGACACCACATGCTAACTAAATTAGTCAGTTGGGGCAATGAGTGATATGATTTGGGCCAAATTGACCACTATGACCCTAATTCATAGTGTAAAAGAAGTTAATTGCATAAATAAATCATTTTGTTTAGGGTTTACAATTTAGGGTTTAGGGATTGAAGTTTTAGGTATATGCGAGATAGAATTTAGGGTTTAGAGTCTAATCATGAAGGTAATTGAGAATAATTTAAGCTGATTGAACCTATTTGTGAATGTAATGTGTTTTTAGGCATAGAGTTAATGTTTTAGGGTGAATAAGGTATGATTTTAAAGGCAATTATGACCAGTTTAATCTCCTTAAACCTATTTATGTATATATATAATGTGATTTTTTGCTCAGTTGGCCCCCATATCACCAAAAATTTAGTAATTTAGTCAATTTGGATATTGAGTGATGTGATTTGGGATAAATTGAGCCATGTGATATTAATTATTTCTATATAATATGTTAATTTCACAACTAAGTTATTTGGTTTAGGGTTTATAATTTAGGGTCTAGGGATTAGAGTTTTAGGTATATGAGAGATAGGGTTTGGGGTGTAGAGTCTAATCATGAAGGTAATTGATGATAATTTGAGATGATTTAACCTATTTATGACTACAATGTGTTTTTGTGAATAGGTTTAATTTTTATGTTAAATGAGGTCTAATCATAAAGGCAATTGAGACCAATTTAAGATCCTTAAACCTATTTATTACCATATAATGTTATTTTTGGCTCAATTGGCCCCCAAGTCACCATATATTAAGTAAATTAGTAAATTGGGGTAATGAGTGATATGATTTGAGCCAAATTGAGCCCTATGAACCTAATTAGTACTATAAGTATGTTAATTGTAGGGTTAAATCATTAGGGTTTAAGGTGTAGATCTGGGTACATAATGTATAGGGTAAAATAAGGCATAGGGTTTAAAGTTCTTAGAGTTTAGGGCTTAAAATTTATAATTTAGCGTATATAGTCTAATCATGAAGGCAATTAAGGATAATTTGAGTTGTTTGAACTTATTTATGAGCACACAATGTGATTTTTTGGTTTATTAGCCCCCATGTCATGACATATTGAGTAAATTAGTCAATTAGGGTAATTAATAGTGTTATTTGTGCCATATTGATCCCTTTGAACCAAATTATTAGTCTAAATGATGTTAATTATGGCTAAAATGATTAGTTTAGAGCTTATAGAGTTTACCATTTACAATTTAGTGTCTCTAAGGCTTAGGATTTAGGGTTATAGTTTAAAGTATATGGTTTATGGTATAGGGAACATATGATTTAAGGGTTATGGTTTAATATTTAGAATATAAGGTACATGTTTTAGGGATTAAGGTTTAGTGTTTAGGGTAAAGGATATAAGGATTATAGCTTAGGGTGTAGTGTTTAATGTTTAGGGCTTAGGTTATTTTACATATAGTAAATACTATGTACATGGTATTACTATGTACACATTATTACCTTGTGCATGGTTATTTCATTAATAATAAAAATAAAAAAACACCAATATTCATTTTTTTACTTCGAGATAATTGTCTACTACTTTTTTGAATTTTGGATGCTACAAGGTTAAATGCAAATGATTAGAATGTTGTCCACATCCTCAAAAGCATAAACCATTTTCTACTCACATGTATGACTAAAGAGTACAAAAGAATATTTTTAATTATTTTGGAATAATTGGATTTTATTCCCCACTTGGTACTTCACATTGAAATCATGTATATCTTGGAATAATTGGATTGTTGTCCCTACCCTCAAAATTTGAAAACTTTGAAATCATGAGTGATGGCTTTCATAGTAGTAGGAAGAAGAATTAAAAGTGTAAAACATTGAATGAATTAGAAGTAGTGAGAGAAAAAAAATTCCAACTAATGAAAAAACTTTGTGTAGGTAAGTCTACTATCCCTAATAAATTGATTATCATAAATAATGATGAAATGAATAATGATACTATACCAAATAGTGAAAGTCTAATTGTCAATTATGATAGTATACTCAATTATAATGTAAGTCCACATTCAAATTTTATTTTGTTTTAATTTTGATGATGGTGATAGTATGCATGATGATGTAAATTACATGGTAAATCACATTGGAGAAACTACTAATGATGAAACTAATATGGAAACACCTAATGGAGAAAGTTACAATGAATGAAAAAATATATGAAAACCATTCATTAAATAACCTATTAATGAAGAAAATAATATGGAAACACCAAATCAATAAAATATACCATTAAGAACACCTCCTAGGATTTATATAATAAAACCAATATATTTCATTGAAAATGATGAATCCATTTTGATACCAATACCTAAAAACTTTTTTGAGTGCCATATGTGAAGAAAAATTAAAAGAATTTTGGACTTTCACTTTTAAGATGTAAATGAAACTCAAAGATGCCAATTGATTATTACATTGATTAAAGTAAAAAAAATGAGATCTATAATGAAGACCCTAAGACTAAGAACATCTAATATTGATGGTGTAAACAAGGAAATTATTGAAAATTTTCATGATTCATACCATTAAGTAGGTGTGAAGAAACACACCAAAGATGGTAAAAATTCCCTAAATGTTATTACAACTTATTTAATAAGTGGTAAAACAAAGAACGATTGATTGATTATAAAAACAAGTCGAGCATTGTATATAAATTGAGAAACACTAATAACAATAATTGGGAGACTTACAAGACTTGACGTTGATGTTAACATTGACTTATGGGCATTCTTTGGTAGAATCCCATAGAAAGACATGGTTATGACCGATGGCCTAAAATATTTAATTGTATAATTTTGGAAAGATAACACAAGGGTATCAACTAATATTAGAGATAGAGTGAAAATATTATTTTGGTTCTCGTAACCGTGAACCACATCCTAAACATTTTTCGGATATGAATCAAACTCAATTGTATGGTAAATATGTTGAAAAATATCCACATACTTATATTAGTCAAAGGTATTTTGAAATGACCAAACCCTTGTATGTGAAAATTAATTACACATGCATTACTTGTTGTTGTGGTCAACATGTTGAATTTTCTATGAATTATGACTTTTTTTGTCATGTTCATTGTACATTGCATACTAACAATATTTTACAAGATTTTGGAGTGGAATCTCAACCAAAATCAGTAAGAGAATTTATTCGAACAATTTTTTGTGAAAGCCCAGATGGTCAATTATTTTATAACACTGCATGTTTAGATGGAAGTTGCAACATTTATGGTGGATTGCCAAAATTGAAGCCCTGAACCCATAAGGAGAGTACACATGGAGTTGGAAAAGAATTGGTTGGTTATATTTAATATAAATATGTGGTATATCAAATTAAAGATGAAAGGAATCTAAAAGGTGTGAGCTTGTTATAAAACAAATACATGTTTCTAAATTTATGGACAAATTCAAGGATGAAATTTTATATGAGTATGAAAAACACACGTAGAAATGAATGGATAGATTAAAAATTCAAGTTAAGTAAGGACACATTATATATTGGTACTATTATTTTAGTAGTTGACTTTGGATATAATTACACATTGTAACCATAAAGAGAGGTTTAATCGCAATATTATGATTCAATACAGGTTTCAATTTTTGTGCATATAACATTCATGCATTCACCTGATAGTAAAGAGAATGATCAAAAAATATTAATGGATTACCAATTTTGTGTAAGCTATGATCAGACACATTCTTTAGAGTATGTTCAAGGTTATTTTCAGTTGTTTTATGGAAATTTGAGTGAAAGGAGTTAAAATTTTAACGAACATTGTATATGGTCATATAATTGTACATCACAATTTAAGAATGCAGGGATTTGCTACTGGATGTGCATGATGCATGTGAGCACTGGTGTATAACATATTTGTATTTTCACTGAAGCATGTCATGTAAAAAGGGAACATGATAGTGCAGGAACATGTGTCAAAAAGTGGTTGTAAGAGATGAGTTGAAGTTTAAAGAAGTTGTTGATTTGTTAGCTGCAAAGAACACAATTGAATGGTGTAATTAATATATGGGCCATGGTGATAAAAAAAAATTCATTGTTCATAGATATTTTTCTCTCATGGATGATGAATAATAGGTAAGATATCACTATTTTATGAAAATAATAATATTTAGTGAGTTACACTTATTTCATATCTGAAATGCAAGTTCTTGGATGGTTCATATGAGGCACATGAAATGCTTTTGTTTTACATGCATTGAATTTTTTTGGAATGACTGTGAGTCACAAGAATGGGTGGGTGAATGGAGTTTTATGCCTCTAGTTCCAATTGACACTTATCAGGTTCCACCAACATTACAACTTATAGAGCTGACATCATCACATGACTTTGACCATGTGTTTGATCTAGTGAAACTAGGTACCATATTATATTTTGTATGTGTTTCATGTACTAAATTTGATAAATATATCAATAGATCATGTTATTAAATCATGTTTTATTTTATTATGTAGGTCATGTTTATCCAGTTATTTTAGATGAGGAAAATGAGGAGGGGACATATTACTACTTATGAGAATGTGTAGAGGAAAAAATAAATAAATTTTGAAGTCACAAATGGACAAAACATTCACTATCCCATTGGGCCTGTTGTAGTTACTAGAACTTGGATTTGATGCTATCCTATGAAAAATTCTAATGTATGGTTATTTTAAGACTTCTAAGTACATAGGAAGATACTCCACTATTCAAATCTGGTTCTTGAAACATATGTTTAGTTGCACAAATATCGGGGTAGGCCATTGAAAAGGACTTTATGGAAGGTTTTTGAATCAGACCATGAAGAAATTTTTGATACTATAAAGAATATATCTTATCTTTGTGGTTCCTTATATTGAACCCATAAGGTATGTTGAATTCTCAAATGCAAATTTATTTACTTTTATCAAATTTTATTTATTTCTTAAGTTTTACATATAGAGTTCAAATTAACTAGATAATAACATATATTTTTTATACCTAAGTGGTGAAAAATTAGCTTTCACCTTCATGTGGTTGGCACTATTAGTATGTAATTCCATATGATCTAAGCTAATAGAAGCTTTTGGTTCTTGTAGGTTCGATTGGCGGTCAACAACATTTGTTTTTAATGTTTCTTGATGATGCCACAAGTCCGTCTATCCCTTTAAATGTTGATAAAGAAATGATTTGTGTCATTTCATATCCATTTCACACATGACCAAGCTATAATTATACTCATATTAAGATAATATATCCTTTTGACAAGAATTTGAAAATAAATGGAATCATTCTACTCATAGAATTGCCTCCATTTGTCTTTTAGGCCTTATAGCCCTTTAAACACTGATGTTTGAGGATAAATTTCATTTAAGACACCATATAAACAAAATTTCCACCATTCCATCAACCCATTTTTCCAAATATATTATTTACAAAGACTCCCAATGGTATTGATCTTAAAAATATGTCCAATTTACTATAAACATATGTAGGGTTCTATCACTAGTAGCAAGTGAAAAAATCATAACTTGAGTTTCAAGGGAAATAAAAATCCAAGTAATTTTCCTAAAGGTCTAATTTCACCTCCTCTTCACTTATTTGATTTTTCATAACTTCCCTAAATGCATAGATATCAAGGAAAAGACAATTTACTAGTCTGTTATATATGAGAAAAATAGACATGCTTGATTTTATGAACATATGCTGATCAATTTTACTTTTCAAGATATAAAATAATATAATATATCTCTCTATGGATGCCTTTCAACTTTATTATTTTAGGATCATGAAGTGATTATGCCTAGATATTTTCCAACTATAAGCTTTGTATTGAAAATTATGCTAGAGCTCTGTTTTAGGATGAGAATTGATAGAATATTTCAAACTATCATGAAAATCATTGATAAAAACATACCAAATTAAGAATAATGATCAAATTCATAAGTATGTCATTCATACATAGTTAGATCTTATGAAAATGTATTTATTCACTTCATTATTGAGTCAAACCATGCTTGCATTCTCAATCTTGAGTCAAATTATGGTACATAATTACATAACCATAGAATCTGTTGTCATGAATTAATTGACTATTTTAAATTTATGGGATTTGAGGTGAATGTGTATGAATTATACATTAACATGATGGTTCTTTTGGTTCGTGGATATGAATTACAATTTCCATTTTATGCCTATCCAAAGTTTGCCTAAAAAGAATAATTTTGCCTTATAGGGAAATATCATCTTGAGTTTCAAATGGGTGCTCTATCTCCTAACCAAGAATGATAAAAGACTAATTATGTGGTAATAAACAATAATATCCACCCCCAATGTGTTGTTTATTCTAGTTTTCAGCCACAAGTCTCGGTAGGTAGAGATCTCCAACTTGGCTCGTATATTGACAATGTTGCTTGAGGCTAAAATGGGTGATCTATCTCCTAAATGGGAGTTATCAAAGGGAAAAAATGTATTCCTAAAATTTAATCACCACCCTGATGTGTTATTGATGCTATTTTTCAGCCACGAGGCCCCATAGGTAGAGATATCCAACTTGATTTGCATGTTGAAAACATTTGTTGTCAATGTTGCTTGAGGCTAAAATTGTTGCAAAATTATGCATCCACATGGATTAAAAGGAAATGGTAGTGTGAATGAATATAATTACACATCCCATGGTGTTTTATGTGATGGATTCATAATCAAAGGTCTAGGAAGTGGAAATGTCTATTGAAGGCAAATAACTTGTCTTTTAACTACATAAAAGTTGCATTGTAAGACTGATCACAAAATCTTCTTCTGTGAATTCATAGATTATTTTTAATTAATGGTATAATGGGTACAAATATAAAATTATATATGAACATTATGGTCATTTTAATTCATATATATGACTTACAATTTTTTTTTATGCTTATAAAAAATTTACCTAAAAAACATCAATTTTGCCTTATAGGGATATGTCGATTTGAGGCTAGAATGGGTGCTCTATCTCCTGACCAGGAGTGTTAGGAGGCCAATAATGTGGTCATATATGTTAGTAACCACCCCTAATGTTTTGGATATTATATTTTTCATCTATGAAATATTGAAAGAGATATCTCCAACTTGGCTTGCATGTTGACAACATTTATTGTCAATTTTGCTTGAGGCTAGAATGGGTGATCTATCTCCTAATGAAGAGTGATTAGAGGCCAATAATGCATTATTATAAATTAATAGACACATATTATGTGTTTTATATGCTATTTTGTGTCCATGAGGCCTTGAATATAAATATATCCAACTTGGCTCACATGTTGACAACATTTATTATCAATGTTACTTGAGGCTAGAATGGGTGCTATGTATCCTAACTAGACACCTATGATGTGGTATGTCCCACATGGAATATTTCATGTCATGTGAGTAACATGGGTAATATATGGGTTAAATTTATAAGTATTCCCATGATTTTCATGTCTATCAAAGGTTAAAATGTTGATTAAAACTTATTTTGGATCTTGTGTGCACGTGGGAAGTAAAGACAGAGTTTACTATTATTGATTGGGCTCACATGTGGAAGTGAGGCACCACTTTTGGTGGTGGGTATCCAAGTAAAAATTGGGAAAAATATTTTTAATTTTCACTTTTTTGGAACAACATTCATTATTGATCACTATCTAGCACATGTGGAAGTGGGGTGGAATTTTTGAAGTCATGTGGAGGTGGTTGATCTTTTCTACTAAGATGCTCTAGTTTTTTTTTACTCTTTTTCACATGAGGAATAATAATTCATTATTTATGACATGCACGACTTGAATTAGGTCAAATTTAATCTCCTTCCTTGTCTTTTTTCCCTACTATCTCTCTCTTTATGTATTTTTTATATAAGGATGTTTAATATTTTGTAAATCTCATTCTTGGCAAGTTTTGTAATGCCTTTGAAGAATAATACAAATATATTTTTTCCTTCTTCCATGATTACATCTTGTGTGAATTCATGACTTTGTTGATATAATATTGTGATTAGAAATTTTTAATCTGAGATTATTATCCAAGTTTCCTCACCTCTATGCAAGATATGTTTCGTTTATAGGTCATAGTCTGTGTTTTCATCAAGCTCATGTAAAATTCAATTATGGAGTAATTTATCACACCTCTTGAGCATTATCATAGCTTCAGTCCTCCCTATGAAATACTTATGCAAGAGTGTCTAATTTGGGATTTGTGTATGTATGCCAATCTCTTTTAGTCTCATTGTGTAGGTTTCAAGCAAGCCAAGGATCACATTTTTGGTGCATCACCATTTGTATTTCAATTCCTTGCTTCTCTTCTCTCTATATACATTTTCCTCTTTTAATTTGGGTATTTTTAGTGTTATATTAGGTGAGTCATCAGGGGAACCAACCCTCTCTAAATATTCACTTTAGCTTTAGGTCATCCATAGCGTAGGAGTGTTCCCACAAGTCACTTGGGTGAGGAGAGATAAAACACCTCCTCAAAGGGTGCAACTTTAAATGAAATTATTTTATCAAAGCCCAGTGGGACATGGTTTGATGATCCTTAAATCATATACTAGTGAATTTTTGGTGTTACTATTTAGTAAATCAACCTTTGGAGGTATTTCTCAAATCATCAATGGTGATTCCAAGTTCATCCACCTCATTTTAGCATCCCAAATATTCCTTCCAAGTATTTTTTTCTATCCTCATGAAGTTTGATGGATAGATATGGAGAGAATTTATTTTTTACACCTCTTTATCAATAGTATAATGATCTATACCAGCCCTGTATTGAGCCATATCAGTTCTACAATGAGCCCATTTTCCCCCATATGCCCCTCATTATGCTTATTACCAACTTGCCCATGCTGATAATCAGCCATTTATAAGGGATGTTTCTCCTAATCAGCCCCACAAAAGTGCTAGAGGCATATGACTTGATTATGAGAAACAAATGAGGGAGATTGATATAGAACAATAATATTATTTGTAACATTCATTGATAACTGATATACCTATGGAATCTCAAAATCCCATGCTTCTTCAAATTACTCAACCTCTTCAACCAAGGAGATTTCAAATCTTCTCATCCACTCCTCATGTGCCAATCCAAAATAAAGAGAAAGACAAAGTTGTAGAAGCCAAACCAAGGAAGTTTCCATGTTTTTGGAGTGCTTCTTCAAACCCTTCACCAACTCATCCCATTATTCCAAATGATCCCTTTTCTCCCAAGTTTTGAAGTTGGAAGAATATTTATTTAACTCCAAATCCAAATCCAAATCATGAGCATATTCATCCCACTCTACCAAATGGGCTATTTTTCCCTACCATAATATCCCTTTGAAAAAGGAGAACCTCTTCTATGGAGGGTAGATGAAGAGTTTTTAAATTAAGACCATTTAGATGAGGAGAGGATATTTCAAGTGAGTACGATGAGGAAATCATCATTAGCATCCATATTTATGCTATTAAATCATAAATTTCAGATCTACTGCAAGAAAGGATTAACCTGATCAACCAGAGTAGCAAAATAATGAGTAAGTGAGAAAGGATGGAGAAGAAGAAGATACTCAGAATGAGGAGAAGCCATTTTTCTCTAGTCAAGGTTACATTTAAGGGGGAGATGATGAGGTCCTCTCTTAGACAAATGAGCTTCCATTCAACATGGAAGAGGAATAAATGAAGCATGCAATTTTGATAAGGTCTCTTGTGAAAAAAATTAAAGAATAAATTGAAGAAGATTCCTATTGGGATGACCTATAGGAATTTTTTTAAAGCATTAACACCAAACCAACACGTCCTAAAGAAGAAAATCATGGGGAATCAAAATTCAAGATAGAGGGAAACTCTAATTGATCATAATTTGTCTTGATAAGAGGATGTCCTATTAGGTACCTAGCCTAGTTGGAAGAAAATAAAGAAGATCTATCACATGTTGTGCTTAATTTAGAGCACAAAATTGAGTATAAATAAGAACAAAATCAGCTTACTCATCCACTTCAATATAGTTTTATATCCATTCAATTGCATTGGGTAAGTGATTTTATTTATATTATTGGAGATGTATGTTATCAGTTTTTTGAATACCCACTCCTTCTCCATAATTGGTTGGCTTCCCTCAAACATGTAAAAGATATTAAGTTGATTAGTAAGGGAAGTTATTTTGTACAAATAGTCAATGGATTTGTGTATATGGCCTTCCTATTGGTTAGTTATGTTAGGTTAGTTACATTTTATTTCCTCTAAGTTCCTACATTCACATCATAGTATTAGTTTAGTTATTTTTTCTTTCCTCCAAGTGCTTGCATGCATATGTAGTTATTGTTGTTCCTTTCTTGTGGGGAAGATATATTTCATTTTTTTGAAATTATTTCAGGGCATTGAAGCCATGATAATAATCATATTTTTTATGGGACACATATGAATCCATGCCCAATGGATTGCATAAGGTTACTAGTTTTTACTTAGTATGCAAGAAATATGTAGAGGTCAACAAAATGTTAACTATTCCAATAACCATTAATTTCAACATGGATTACAAGGCTTTTCATGATCTTATTGAGTTCACACAATGCTTACTATTGGTAGTGAAACACTATTCATAAAATACTATTCATGGTTACTATACATAGTGATTATCCATGGTGATGTTACATAGTTGTCATGTGACGGAGTGTTGATGTGGTAGAGTGGTGATGTGACATGGACCATAGGAAATATTTCATGTGATGTGAGTCACATGGGTAAGATATAGGTCTAATTTCTAAGGATGCCATTGATTTTCATGTATAACAAAGGTCAAAAAGTTGATTGAAACTTATTTTTGATCTTGTGTTCACATGAGGAGTAAATACAAAGAGTTTACTATTACTGAATGGGCTCACATGTGGAAGTGGGTCACAAGTTTTGGTGTCACATGGTGGTGGGTCTCCAAGTAAAAAGTGGGAATAATATTTTTATCTTGCACATGTGGAAAACAACATTCACTATTGATCACTATCTATCACATGTGGAAGTGGGGCACAATTTTTGAAGTCACATGGCGGTGGTTTATCTTGTCTAATAAGATGCTATATTTTATTGATTCCTTTGCACATAAGGATAAAGAAATCATTGTTGACAAAATGCATGACTTGTAGTAGGTTGAATTTATTCTCCTCCCTTGTCTTTTCTCCTTCTTATCTATATCCTTATGCATTTTTTTATATAAGGATGGTTAATCCTTTGTAATTATCATTCTTGGAAAGTTTTTTAATGCCTTTGAAGAATAATAGAAAGCTTATTTCGCATTCTTCCATGATTTTATATTGTGTTAATTCATGAATTTGTTGATATAATATTTTGAATGGAAATTGCTTCTCCTAGATTATTGTCCAAATTTCCTCATCTCTATGTAATATAGTTTTCTTTTAAAAGTCATAGTCTATGATTTCATCAAGGTCATACAAAATTTAGTTATGGATTCATTTGTCACCCCTCCTGAATGTTGGCATAGCTTCAAGCTTCCCTAAGAAATACTTATGTAAGAGTGCTTAAATTGGGAGTTATATATGTATGCTAGTCTCTTTTAGTCTCATTGTGTAGTTTTAAATCAAGACAAGGATCAAATTTCTAGTGAATCACTATTTTGTTGTTAATTACTTGCTTCCCTTCTCTCTCTATCACTTTTCCTCTTATAATCTGAGTAGTTGTAGTGTTAGATTAGGTGGTTCATCAGGGGAACCAACCCTCTCTAGATAGTCACTCCACCTTTAGGTCACCCATATTCTAGGAGTGCTTCCACAAGTCACTTGGGTGAGGATGCCTAAAACACCTCTTAAAAGGGTACAAATTTAAGTGGTAAAACACATATCATATAAAGTTAACACAATGCAATGAAAATTATGACAAATAAATATATGGATTCACTAAATCAAGTGTTGAATATGGTTGAGAGGTTGGGGAAGGTCTATGAGATGAGTTATGGCCAAAACTCAGTCTCAAATAAGCCTAAAATGCTAGTGGGATAGCTATATAATAGAGTTTAGTTGTTAGGCCTAGTCCTTAAAGACAACAAGGGGAAATAAGTGGATAAGGTGGAAGAGGTGAGGTCTAATATTGTGAGAATAACTGTTTGAGATTGAAATAAGTATGACAAGCATGAGAGTGGGGTTATGAGTGAGCAATAGGGCCTCGAGGGAAAGAAGAAGAACGTGAATTAGGCCTATTAGGCCTTGTATCCCTACTTGGGTAAAAGTGAAAGATAGGTACAAGGAAGAGTTAGGGAATTCAATAAAGGTTGTTTGGAATATTTGAGGATAGATTTAGAACTTGGAAGCTATTGTATTTGACTGTAAGCGCATATAGATAAGGTAGATGAAAATAGGTTTAGACAAGCCTAAAAGGTAAATTGAGAGAGTGAGACAAGATTGATTGTAAAGGGAAAGTATAGTTTATAGAGTGAATTAACCTTGATAGGTGATTGAGCTGAATATAAGAACCTTGAGGAAGCATAAGAGAGTGAACTAGTTTTTACAAGAAGAGAGTATAGTGAGGAAGTCTAAGACCTAAGTGGAAAAGAGCAGGGATAAATCATTGAGCTAGGTGAGTTTGGGATCAACGTTGCTTGCAGAGGTTTGGAGATGATAATATTTTAATTACATAATAACCTATTGGTATTATAAGATAAATAAAAGAGAAAAGAGTATGAAATATTGTAAACAAAGGTTTGTCAAAGAGTATGAAATATATTCAAAATTAGAACAAATTATTGAATAATAGATTAACATAATTACACAAAATTTCCTTTCATTTTATCAACATTCAACAGACTACAATGTTTAGAAAGTGAAATGTTGAACAATATATGTATATATTATATCCATAAAATCCATAAAGATGTACAAAATGTGATCATAATACAATATCTAATTTTAATGCCATGTAGGCATAAACAACATGCCAAACAACTATACATCAAGAGATATAGGCATAAAACAAAATGTCATAAGACATGATCTCCTAATCATAAAAATGCATCACTCTCTTTTTCTTTCTTTTTGAATCCTATCCCCTAGATGCCTTGCTCAGAACTGAAGGTCTCTGAGTAGATTGACTATGATTCCTCTTTGGCTTCAAACTCACCTGTAGCTCCATCTATTCATATGCAAATATTGTTATAAATTGTACATGTTGTAAGAAGATTCATAACAAATTAACATGTTAAAATTTTCAAACATATAAAAATTCTTCATAGGTACACTTACTAAAATTTGGTAGTCATGGTCAATTTGAGACTAGCACTTAAAAGTGTCCAATATAGGCTCATATTGGTGTAGAGGAGTGTGAAACGGATCACTACTATGATTCAGTGACTTGCTCTTGATGATGGAAGGCATAGTCCCTAAAAATGTGTGTGTACACACACACACACACACACACACACACACACACACACACACACACACACACACACACACACACACACACACACACACACACACACACAAAATTAGACCACAAACAATAACATTGAAATATAATATGAAAAGTTACTAATTAAATTATCTAAATATACCACACAACCCCTATTAATCATTTCAACAAGACTAAAAGACATCATCGGAGGATTCTATGTTGATAATTGTTTTGTGTGTCAACTATTTGCATATGTATATAGGACAATCACAAAACACTCATCCATATTTACAATTAAACATTATGTAATATATAACTTGATCATGTACCTTGAAGAGTTGCTATGCAGATGAAATCATATCAACAACACGTACATTTGTTCCATCCCTAATAGATGGTAGAGTGTCTTATGTGGTCATCAACTAAACATAAAAAAATATCATTGTCTGTCACTTCAAAATGCACACACACAAATTTGTGTGTGTGTATAATGAATAATAACATTAATTAATTATTATAAATTACCTTCATATAGGTATAAATTGTAGGTGAACACTAAGTAACACATGTGCTCATCTAGACTCCACAAACCTACTACAACATAAAAATAGTTCATATACATAAAATTACCCTTTAAATTGTACAAATATTTTTAATTTAACATGTTAGACATTTTTTTGTAATAAGTAAAATATTAAACATACTTGGAAAGACTTAGGCAAGGTGACTGGATGAAATGTAGATGGCTAAAACATAGAAATATTGATATCATCTAGGCCCTTAGAAAAAACACTATGTGGAATGCATTAAATCCTTCTCATCCTCATCAAGTCAAGTGCATGAAGTGCCATATGATTTTCATATGTGAGCTCATCACATAGTAGCACTACACAAAGCCTCACCATGTCCACCCTCCCTAGGAGGAGTATGAGAAACCTGATTCATATGTTGGATGATGGTGTTAGTAAGTGATTCAAGTGCATGTAATGTATCAATCTATACAATCTCCTTGAATATAGAGGGTAGTATCTCAAGAGTATCAGGTTTGTTAGCATGTTCTCTTGTAAGCTGATTAGGTGTATATTGTGCCCCTAGCCTATCCTATGCAGAGCCCTTTCCCCTACCTTGGAACTTAAAAAATCAAAATAATTTGGGATTTCATTCAAAAAAAATCATAATACATTTTTATCATAGAATAAAGTAAGACCTCATCATTGTTGCAAGGTGGGTGATCAAAGACCATCTACCACTGGTGACAAAATTTTTGTTTGAGGAAATCTTGAGTGCACCAATGGATTGGAATCCATTTAGCTATCACATCAAGTAGTGCACCAATCTTCCCATCAATGAATAAAGCAAAAATTTAGGCTTTGGTTATATGTTTATCTTTCACAGTAGCTATCGATAGTTGGCTAAAATGGCACATTAGACACAACACATGAAGATGTCTGCACAAAAAAACATAAAAAAAATCAATAAAAATACAATAAATTTGAAAAAACTAGGGCCTAGTTGCACTAAAACATGTTAGTTTACCTTTATTTTGGCATGGTATTGTCAAATCGAAGGGTAGGTGGCTTCAAAATGTGAAATTTTATAAGCTCAAACTTGCTGCTCCAAAATGCAAGTTTGGTCTTCCTTATTTTGCTTGTATTTTTGTTGTGTGAAATGATAAATGATTTGGATTTCATGTTTTTTCTTATTTTATTGTATAAAAATGTGTACACAATTTTTATGCATTTGTAGTTTTTAAGCATATTTAGTTTTTATGCATACATGGTTTAGCCTCAATAACCACAATGGCTAAGTTAAAGAGATACATACATGATTCTAATAACCACATATGGAGAATAGTTGTTTGGGGAAAAGTATAATTTTATCTACTCTTTGCGCCCCACCCCCCTGCCATTCTATGCATGCACCTAGTTGCATGTCCTTTAGAGTGATAAACATCATAAAACTATGTTTTGATCTTTGGACATTGATTTTGGTAATGCCCTTGCTGTCTACATTCAATACACCATACAACCAATCTTGATGTCTTCCCTTCCTAAATTTCATCCAACCTACATAATATTTCATCTAACTTAGCATCAATTTTTGTAACATTGGGAGGGTATTCTCTATAGTATTATATTTTATCAACTCATATCATAGCAAATATTGCATTAGATTTTGTGGTGAACTATGTTTGGGTTATGACGAACTAAATCTTATTTTGTAGGCCATATACAAACTAAGTGACTTTATCTAAGTCCTAGAATTGAAAATTCACCATGTTCATCACATCCAAGAACCGATGATCATAATCCCATACTAATTCTCCTTGTTTATGTCAATTTTCCTTCAAATATTAAATTTTCTAACTTGAACTTCTTCATTTTGAATTCTCCTATCAATTTATCCTTGACTTGTTGGAGACTCATAGATGCATGATTAATTTTAAAGATTAACTCTAGAGCTTGACCAATCAAAGCTCCTATAAGTTTCCACTTCTTATTTATTTCATCTATCATACCCTTATCCTTGATCTTCATTTCATAGGTCAAAAAACATTATTCATAATTTGTTGCCCATAATATGGTTTAAAAGTAACAAAGGGTCCTATAGGAAATGTCATGTTTTCTTATAATTTTGTTAGATACATTTAGTTTAATTGATGATGATTTAAATGGTGTCTATAAAATTGATGAAAACGTACTTGGAGTACCAAGAATATTAGATTCAACAATCATACAAACTTCACATCCAATTTCATTCTAAAGTTTTCCTATTTTTTATGCAGCTTCTTCAAACCACTTTTTTATTGTAGCTACTTCTCTTAATACTTCTAGGCTACTATTCTTAACTATTAAAATAGACATAGGGGATGTGTCCCCTTAGAGAGAATGAACCATGTCTTGATTATCTATCATACTCATTATTGAGCTTGACCCAACTCTATGTTTCATCATTATGCATTCAAAAGCTAGTCCTTTTTATTCCACATACAATCATCTCCTCAATAATTTCTCCTTAAATTTATTATTAATTTGTTATAATTACCTTGTTTCAACCTTTTCATGTTGTCTATATTATCTTCCTTCATCTCTTTTTAGGTTGGTTTCCAATTCTCAGTCAGTTTCTACGTTCTCTACAATCCTTACATTTCCTAGTTTCTCTTATAGTGCTCTCTAACCTCCATTTTAGATTCTCTTTGCAAATGTATTATTCCTCTCATTTTCCTTGCAACATCTTATCTAATCCTAATTTTAGCTAATTGTGGACCTTTATCTTCTATCAAATTTTTATTATTCCATATTTTTTTGTTGCAACTCTCTTTGAAGGCCCAAAATTGCTTTCTCATTTTGCTTTTCTGTGATATCCATTATCTAGGTTTAGGTTTAGGTTCCTTGATTCAATTCTTCTTCATTCAACTCCCTCTAGTTTTTATTCCCACAGTGCCCTAAGTGAGTACTCTATATCAAATGGAATTCGTACTGTGGAATTTTCCACAACCATCATCTTCAACAAAATAAGGTGTTGCTTCATAAAATTGCCTATGATCCCTCTAAAAAACAAGTTGTAAGATGCTTCAAATGTAATATACCCATGGACAACAGATTTTGTAACATACCCATCAATGGTGGTCTTTACCCAATAGTCAAGCGCACAAGTCCATTCGGTATCTATGTTACACAACCTTTATAGCTTTTCTTTATTCCACACAAAATGTTTTATTTCTCATGATCTAAAGTAGTAATACTCAAGTCTAGATAGTCAGGCTACTAGTAACTCATGCAACTGACACTAATATATTCCATAAATTTCTTTGTGAATGTGCTAAAAAACAATCTCCTCTATAGATACTACTAATCTTATAGATTTTTCCTCTATGAATTTATGTATCCTTCCATCTGGCTAATTTTCAAGGTCCTTTTGACTAGGTAAACATTTCAACATATTCAAGGACCTAACAATAGAACCATTGTTAGTAGTGATCCCTAGAATCACTCATCAAGGCATGTTAACTTTGTTTTAGTCTATGAAAGTAGAAATAAAACTATGAAGGGTTACATGAATTTATAGACAATTAAGGTTAAATGCAATGCATAATTCTCTTGTTTGTTGTCAAACATTTGTTTACTTATTAACCATTTACCATTTACAAAGCTAAGAGAGAGGTAGTAAGCAAGACTATAGTCATTCACAAGGAAGATTAACATTTTTTTACTTATTAACTCGTTCAACTTCCATATGCTTCGATATTCTAGATGAAACCATATGCAAAATCTAATAAGTCTTACACTTGTCA
The DNA here is from genome assembly GCA_037957365.1 of Torreya grandis. Classification (NCBI taxonomy): domain Eukaryota; kingdom Viridiplantae; phylum Streptophyta; class Pinopsida; order Cupressales; family Taxaceae; genus Torreya; species Torreya grandis. The sequence continues at coordinate 64,588 of JARHVA010001263.1, read as the reverse complement.
CCTATTTATCTCATCCAAAATATGTGCGACTTATAGTATGTATCTCCTACTAACCCTTGGTCATAGTGAAAATTAATTATTGGCTACATTTCCATCATTTTTTTTGTGATTAATGCCTCTGCCATATTCAATGCCTGGTGGAAATATTTTACCTATTCATGAAAATATTGGCCCAATGATTACTCACATTAACACCATTTGAAAGATTGGAGTAAGAGGAAATAAGATCCTTTCCACTAGAGCCTTAAATCTTCCACAAGTAAATACAATTGGGCTCAATGATTTAAATAGTTTCAAGTTCATTTCTTTTTATAGTGGATAAAATTCAAGGGTTTTTCCCATTTTCATTTTTGCAGTGGACAACTCTCTTGATATATTTGGATTACAAACTCTGCATCTTCGAAAAGATTCATTGGAATTTTTGTATAATTAAAGAAGGTTCCATTGCAATGGGTCATTTTAGTAAAGCTTCCTTTGGGTTCTCCTATGTTCTTTTTGCTTCTTTGCATGGATCTTCTCTTGATCTTTTACATACATCAAGGTACACTAGGTTGGTGCCTACTTCGAGATACTTCAAACTACCATAGTGGTTGGAGAGAGTATGAAGAGACCCATGAGGATTCAAACCCATGTCCAATAGAGCACCCAAAATTGACAACGTTTGTGGTCCTGGTGGCAACATTGCCTTAACTCTATTCATTGAATAAATAGAAATTGGCACTATTGTTATAAATACAATGGTTGATGTTAGTGTCATAGAGAATTAAAATGGAAAAAGCTTAGAAATATCTACATCCGTATATATTTGTATATGACATCTTGCATTAGTCAATTATATTATATAGGAGGTGTCTTTTATTAAGGAAACCTTTCCATTTTTGTCTAATTGGTCTTAAAGTCATCAAATTTAGTTTTATATAGTTAAAGCAGTTAGAGTTTTCATCCAATTAGTTTTAGACTCATCTAACTTGACATGTGGTGCATTCTCTACATTTTTAGAAGAGTAATTGGACATTTGACACTTGTTTTCATTGAGATGACCCCCTATTTCAATCATGCACTGGGTAACTAAAATATTTTAGTGGTACCCATAGATTACATTGACAGATGTGATATGTCATTAAACTTTATACGTGTATTTGCACAAACTTCATTGCACATCACCATCATCACCCAGCGCACCTTAAAATCTTTCACCACTTTCATGTTTTGTATATCCTTGTCCTTCCTCACCATTTCGTCATTACTCAAACTTGATGTGAAACAAAATGTCATCTCATTGCATAGCTCATTGTCACATCATATGAAGGAACACACCACCTCATTTTCCACCATCTTTACTTGAAATATTAAATTATAATTGTTTAACCCTTTATGTATAAAAGATGAAACAAATCCATTCAAATTTACACTCTTTCACTTTACAAAACACCAATTTACCATAACAAAAAAATTACATTCATTCCAATAGAACTCATCTTCGGGCAAATGTAGTTACCTATTATAACATCAACGTGAATTGATTTTGTATGTGGTTCAAACCAAACGGTACCAGTTGAAAGGAATCACCATCCTGCAGGCTGCAACAATAATTTAATTTGATTTGATTGGGTTGTAGAATCTTATAATAAAGTGAACTGTTTGTGAAAGGCCTTTACATCACCCTGTCATTCAACACCGCATCAATGCATCATTTTTAGTTTTAGGCAGTGGAAATTTGAGTGTGGCATCGTTTCATATCACATCAGTCGACTGTGTTAATTTCACCACCCAAAAGAAACTGTGTGTGCAGAATGTGTCGGCATGACAATAAATTTGAGTGCACCATATGACATCAGTCGACTGTGATGCCCTCCCAAGAATCCAATGCGTTAATTTCACGGCACATTCAATGGTGGAAAGTGTACTCAAATTTGTCTGCAATTTGAATTTTTTTCCAGCCTAGCCATCATTTTCCAAAATTACACCATGTAATTGACCAGCCCGATTATTGAAAATTGAATTGCACCAAATTGACAGGAAGCTTCCGCGTTCACTCCCCGAGTCCCCACCTAAGTATTATATCTATCTATGTACCTTTCTTTATATAATTAATACATGTTTTAAATATTTTATTCTTAGGGAATTCGAGTTTTACAGGATTAGAATTTGACGGGTGTCTTGACATGGTAAATTAGGCGAGGGTTAATCCTAATTTGTAGCCATCTTAATAAGCTTTTTGTTTTAGAAATTATGTGACTACAATATTAAATATATTTTAATAAACTTTTTCGTTTTCAAAAAGTATGTGACCATAATATTAAATACAGTTTAATAAAATAAAAATTTGGTTAATACGTCTGCTATAATGTTGAAGTTAAGGATCTACATAGTACTTTTATATTAATTTGTATGGATAATAAATTTTATGGTTTTTGAAAATTTAAAAATATTTCAATTGATAGAAATGTTAATAAAACACACATTAAATAGATTTAAAATTAATAGAAATGGGCACTATCAAATCTTATCCGTAGGCACCACTAATTGGGGAATCTTATATAGCCAAGGCAGTCAAGGAGTATGGCCATATGGCCTTATTTATGAGATTATTTTATTTTATTTTATTTTTTATTTATTTTATTATTTTTTAACTTAATTATTTTAAAAGACCGTTTAGATATAAGTGAAATTTAATACAAATCATTAAAAAAATATAAAGGATAATAATAAAATGTAATGGTAAAAGAATAACCATTATTAAATTTTTCCATGATAAATAAGTTCCGTCAAATATAGTCTTTAGGTGTGGTTGACTAAGGTTATTCTATGGAGTATTCAACACTTTTTCTCTATTTAATTATGAGTTGTCATGAGAAAGATATAAACTTAATTCTTATGTTTTATATTTTAATATCTCCTTTTTCCTTTACAAGTGTGTATTATCTTATCAATTAAGTTATGGATTATCTTAGTCATGAAATTATTCTATTGATTGAAAAAAAATTCATGACAAGTTGTTTTTCATTAATGAAAAATAGTTGTTTTTCTTTGTCTAATCAAAAGCTATATCATGAGTCGGGTTATGGTTTGAGGGGGGCGGCGGGGGGAAATAATTTCAAAAAATATGTTGCATTGCTGGGATTTTGATGATATAATAGCTCTGTCAATGGTTGGTCATAGTGAAAATTTATTGCTAGCTACATTTATGTGGTTCTTATGATTAATGGTTCTGTCATATTCAATCCATGGCAGCAATTGAGATTTTTTCCCCTGTTTATGAGAATATTTATTAGAGCTTGTTGACATTAACATGATCTGAGAGAGTTGTAATAGGTAAAAAGATTCTTTCCACTAGAAATTAAAAATTTTCACAAGTAAACACAATTGGGCTCAATGGTTTAAAAAATTTCAAGTTTATTTTTGTTAATTGTACATAATTTTCAAGGGTTTTTCCCTTTTCCTTTTAAGTAGTAGAAAACACTCTTCCGATGCTTGGATTACAAACTCTGCATCTTTGAAAAGATTAATTGGAATTTTTTGAGAAATCAAAAAAGGCATTGTTGAGAGGGGTCATTGCTATTATGGTTTTGAAGTGTTAAATTACCTAGGCTTCACGTCTGTTGATTCCACCAATTAAGAAACTACATATTTCGATCTATCAACATGTTGAGAATAAATTAAATAGATCTATCATTCAAGATTAATGACTGTATATATTTTTTAATTTACATTTTTAATGAAAACTAAAGTTTAATTGAAATCATGAGAATGTTATAGTGAGATGGCATCAATCACTATTTAGCATATCTCATGACATTTTGTTGACTCACAATACATTCTATTTGTTTTATTTATTCAATATTTGTTTGAATTTTTATAATAATAACTTATGCGAATTGATGATTTAAGCAATAGGCTAAATTATGTTTTATATAAACATTTAATATATAGAAAATTATACAAGGGGAAAAATTTTATTAATAAAAAATGTTGACTCATCCACAATCCCCCAACCAAAAAAAGCAACTCCACTAAAGATTGATTCCAAGACAAATCATTCACTCCCTCAATACCATCACTTTGAAAAATATATAGATCCAAGTTGCAAAGTGGTGTCAGCATTTAAAAAACTTTACAACATTACAAATCTATTGTACCTTTTCTTGACAAGTGCTGTTAGTATAAAGAAAAACTTCACTGCAAAAATTGATCTTTGAAACATTGGTTTGTATCTATAACATAATAATTAGTAACCTCCTCAAGCAAAAGATTTTTATTGTAGCATTCACAAGCAAAGCGACGAGATATATAATGTTGTAATTGTTTGATATTAGCTAGCGGAGAGTTACTATCATTTTTTTAATGTTTTGAGGAAGTGGTCAAACTTTTGTTTGTTAATTTTATCACTTGAATTTGATTAGCCTTAGGAGGAAATAATTTGTTCCACAAAGAAAACCTAGTTTAAATCATATCCATTCAATCAATTTAAGAGGATTTCAATTTTTAAGTCATATGAGCCATTGATAGATTTTGTGTATGTGAGATCTCTCTCGACTTGTAAGAGATGATTTATTACATTCTTTAGTTTATTTTTTTCTAAAGACGGGTTTAGTGTATGTACTATATATAACATTATTTTTAGGTCTGAAAGAGATTCATTGATTTTTTCAAATCAAATATTGAATTCAAGAGGCCATTGTGCTTTTTTATAATTCTATGAATTTTTTAAAATAGTGAGGTGGTGACAAATGTTAAATTTATCCCAATGTTAATAGATTATCCACCACACATGTGGTAACATCATGGAGTATAGTGGTAATAAAGTTTCATTTTATTTTATCATGGATTTTTGTGGACTGATGAGATGGATTTACACATCAAATTTGTTCTAGACATAATAGGGGATCTCCCTTATAAATGTGATAGGCCTTGAGTGAGCTTGAGTTCATGGAGTTCACATTTTGAGAATATGAAGGTTACTGCATTCATTGTATTTGTTTATTTTTGTCACCTTTACTAAATGAAGATATGATAGATGGTGGACATCCATTGGATAGACTCACACTTTGCTCAGTGACTTTTTATTATCAAATCATTCAATGGCATTTGTCAAATATAAAGTTTGACATATAGTTTAGTTTTTTTAAAATGATGTTTATCTTCAATTCTATTGGTTGAAAAATAATTTATCGACCAACTATTTTTTTCCATTAATGAAAATTAGTTAATTTTTTTATGTGTAATAAAAAGATATATCATGAGTCAAGTTATAGTTTCAGGGGAAAAAATAAAAATTAATTTTAAAAAAATATGTTGCATTGCTACCATTTTGATGAGTTAATGGGTCTATCAATGCTTTGTCCTAGTGGATATTTATTTCTAGCTACATTTATGTGGTTCTTAAGATTAATGGCTATGTCATATTGAATTTGTGGTAATGATTGAGATTTTTTTCGATGTTCATGAAAATATTTCTTAGAGCTTGTTCATAGTAACACCATCTGAGAGAGTGGAGTAAAAGGTTAAAACATCATTTCCACTAGAAACATAAATTTTCCATAAGTAAACACAATTGGGCTCAATGGTTTAAACAATTTCAAGATTATTTATTTTAATATTAAATAATTTTCAAGGGTTTTTCCATTTTTCCATAATAAGTAGGTTCTATCAAATATAGTCCTTAGGTGAAGTTGACTAAGGTTGTTGTATGGACTATTCAACACTTTTTCTCTATTTAATTATGACTTTTCTTGAAAAAGATATCAACCTAATTTTTATGTTTTATATTTATATATCTTTTTTCTCTTACATGTTTGTATTAGCTTGTCAATTAAGTTATCCATTACTTTGGTTAGGAAATTATTCTATTGGTTGAAAATTAATTCCATGACCAGCTATTTTCCATTAATGAAAATGAGTTTTTTTTCTATCTAGTCAAAAGATATATCATGAGTCAGATTATAGTTTTAGGGGAAAAAATAAAAATAATTTCAAAAAATATGTTGCATTGCTACCATTTTGATGATTTAATGGGTCTATCAATGCTTGGTCATAGTGAAAATTTATTGCTAGCTACATTTATGTGGTTTTTACGATTAATAGCTCTATAATATTCAATCTATGGTAGCGATTGAGACTTTTTCCTTATTCATGAAAATATTTCTTAGAACTTGGTCACATTAACACTATCTAAGAGAGTGGAGTAAAAGGTAAAAAGATCCTTTCCACCAGAAAATTAAATTTTCCACAAGTAAAGACAATTGGGCTCAATGGTTTAAACAATTTCAAGTTTGTTTCTTTTAATAGTGGATAATTTTCAAGGGGTTTTCCCCTTTTCTTTTTAGTATTAAAAACACTCTTGAGATGCTGGATGACAAAATTTGCATCTTTTAAAATATTAATTGGAGTTTTCTATGAAATTAAAGAAGGCATTGTTGAGAGGGGTTAATGCTACAATGGTTCTAAAGTGTTAAATTGCCTAGGCTTCATGTTTGTTGACTCCACTAATTAAGGCACTATGTGTTTTGATCTGTCGACATGTTGAGAATAAACTGAAGAGATCTATCTTGCAAGATTAAGGAATGTGTATTTTTTTTAATTTATGTTTTTAATTAAAACCAAATTTTAATTGAAATCATGACAATGTTATAATGAGAATGGCGTCCATCACTATTTGGCATATCTCATGACATTTTGTTGACTCATAATACATTATATGTGTTGTATTTATTCACTATTTGTTTGAATTTTTTTAAAGAATAAATTATTCAAATTGGTGATTTAAGAAATGGTCTAACTTATTTTTTATATAAACATTTAAAATATAGAAAATTATACATTGGAAGAATGTTGACTCATCCACAATCCCCAACCAAAAAAATCAATTCCACTAAAGTTTGATTCCAAGATAAATCATTCAACCATGACTACCATCACTTTAAAAAATATATAGATTCAAGTTGCAAAGTTGTGTCAACATTACAAAAAATACAAAATTTAAAATCTATTGTACCATTTCTTGAAATGTGGTGCCAGTATAGAGAAAACCTTCACTATGAAATTAATCTTTGAAACTTTCATTTGCATATATAACACATTCAATAGTAACACCCTCAAACCAAAGGTTTTCGTCATAGCAATCAAAAGCAAAGAGACCAAATCTATAATTTTGTAATTGTTTGATTTTAGCTGGGGGAGAGTCAGTGCCAATATTTTAATGTTTGGAGGCAGTGATCAGAATTTTGTTTGTTAATTTTCATTACTTGAATTTGATTTGCCTTGGAAGGAAATTTATTATTCCACAAAGATAATCTAGTTTAAATGTTATTTGTTCTATCTATTTACAATGATTTCATTTTTTAAGTCACATGAGCCATAGATAGATTATGTGTCTACGAGATCTCTCTTGACCTATAAGAGATGATTTCTTACATTATTTAGTTCACTTTTTTTCAAAGAAGGTTTTAGTGTATCTACTATGTATAGCATTATTTATTGGTCTGAAAGAGATTCATTGATTTTTTTCACCTCAAATATTGAATTCAAGAGGCTATTGTGCATTTTTATAGCTCTAAGAAATTTTTGAAATAGTGAGATGCTGAATTTTTTTAAATTTATCCCAATGTCAACAAATCATGCTTCACACATGTAGAAACATCATGGAGTATGGTGGCCATGAAGTTTCATTTTCATTTGGCATTGATTTTTGTGGACTAATGACATGGATTTATACATCAAATTTATTCTAAACATAATAAGATATCTCCCTTATAAATGTGGTAGGACTTGAGTGACCTTGCATTCATGGGGTTCACATTTTGATAATATGAAGGTTAATTCATTTGTTGTGTTTGTTTATTTTTGTCACCTTTGCTAAATAAAGATATGAAAAATGGTGGCCATGTATTAAATAGACTTACACTTTGATTGGTGACTTGTTACTATCAAATCATTTTATAGCATTTTTAAAATATAAAATCTGACATATAGTTTAGATGTTTTTTTTATATGATGTTTATCTTGTATTCTACTGGTTGAAAAATAATTTCCTGACCAACTATTATTCATTAATGAAAATTAGTTATTTTTCATGTCTAATCAAAAGCTATATCATGAGTCAAGTTATAGTTATAGGGCTAAAATTAAAAGTAATTTAAAAAAACATGTTGCATTGTTTCCATTTTGATGAGTTAATGGGTCTATCAATGCTTGGTCATAGTGGATATTTATTTCAAGCTGCATTTATGTGGTTCTTAAGATTAACAGTTATATCATATTTAATCAATGGAAATGATTGAGACTTTTTTTTTATGTTCATAAAACTATTTCTTAGAGATTGTTCACAATAACACCATTTGAGAGAGTGGAGTAAAAGGTAAAAATATTGTTTCCTCTAGAAACTTAAATTTTCCATAAGTAAACACAATTGGGACCAATGGTTTAAATAATTTCAAGTTTGTTTCTTTTAATAGTGGATAATTTTCAAGGGTTTTTCCCCTTTTCCATAATAAGTAGGCTCCTTCAAATATAGTCCTTGGGTGTGATTAACTAAGGTTATCGTATGGACTATTTAACACTTTTTATCTATTTAATTATAAGTTGTCGTGAAAAAGATATCAACTTAATTCATATGTTTTATTTTTTAATCTCTTTTTTCTATTACAAGTTTGTATTACCTTGTCAACTAAGGTATGTATTACATTGGTCAAGAAATTATTCTTTAGGTTGGAAAATAATTTCTTGACCAAATATTTTCCATTAATGAAAATTAATTTTTTTTTTGTCTAATCAAAAGCTATATCATTAATTAGGGTATAGTTTTCTGTAAAAAAATAAAAACAATTTCAAAAAATATGTTTCATTGCTACCATTTTGATGAGTTAATGGGTCTATCAATGCTTGGTCATAGTGAAAATTTATTTCTATCTATATTTATGTGGTTCTTATGATTAATGGCTCTATCATATTCAATCTATGGTAACAAGTGAGTTTTTTTCCCTATTCATGAAAATATTTCTTAGAGCTTGTTCGCATTAATACCATCTGAGAGAGTGGAGTAAAAGGTAAAAAAATTCTTTCCACAATAAACATAAATTTTCCAGAATTAAACACAATTGGTCTTAATGGTTTAAAATTTCAAGTTTGTTTCTTTTAATAGTTGATAATTTTCAAGTGTTTTTCCCTTATTATTTTTAGCAATAAAAATACTCTTGCAATGCTTGGATGACAAACTCTGCAGCTTTGAAAAGATTAATTGGAGTTTTTTGTGAAATAAAAGAAGGTATTGTTGAGAGGGTCATTGCTACAATGGTTCTAAAGTGTCAAAATAAATAAAATAAGGTATTGTTGTGAAATAAAAAAATAATGGTTCTAATGGTTCTAATGGTTCTAAGGTATTGTTTGGGGATAATTTTTGCTGGGGGAGAGAAATAAAAGAAGGTATTTTTGTGAAATAAAGTAAAGTATTGTTGAGAGGATCATTTCTACAATGGTGTGTTTGACTAAGGTTATCGTATGGACTATTTAACACTTTTTTTTCTCTATTTAATTATGAGTTGTCATGAGAAAGATATCAACTTAATTCTTATGTTTTATATTTTAATCTCTTTTTTCTCTTACAAGTTTGTATTACCTTATCAACTAAGTTATGTATTACTTTTGTTAGTTCATTATTCTATTGGTTGAAAAACAATTTCTTGACCGAATATTTTCCATTAATGAAAATTAGTTGTTTTTTTGTTTAGTCAAAAGCTATATCACGAGACAAGTTATAGTTTTAGGGGAAAAAATAAAAATAATTTAAAAAATATGTTGAATTGCTACCATTTTGATGAGATAATGGGTTTATCAATGCTTGGTCATAATGAAAATTTATTGCTAGCTACATTTAAGTGATTCTTTTGATTAATGGGTCTGTCATATTCAATCCATGGTAGCGATTGATATTTTTTCCCTATTCATGTTAATATTTCTTAGATCTTGTTCAAATTAACACCATCTGAAAGAGTGGAGTAAAAGGTAAAAATATCCTTTCCACCATAAACATAAACTTTCCACAAGTAAACACAATTAGGCTCAATGATTTAAACAATTTCAAGTTTTTTTTTGAATAGTGGAGAATTTTCAAGGGTTTTTTTAGTAGTAAAAACACTCTTGAGATTATTGGATGAAAAACTCTACATATTTGAAAATATTAATTGGAGTTTTATTTGAAATCAAATAAATCATTATTGAGAGGGGTCATTTCTATGATGGTTCTAAAGTGTTAAATTGCCTAGGCTTCATGTCTATTGATTCCACCAATTGAAGCACTACGTGTTTTGATCCATCAACATGTTGAGAAGAAATTGAAGAGATATACCTTGCAAGATTAGTGAATATGTATATTTTTTAATTTACATTTTTAATGAAAACCAAAGTTTAAATGAAATCATGAGAATGTTATAGTGAGAATGGTGTCCATCACAATTTAGCGTATCTCATAGAATTTTGTTGACTCATAATACATTATATTTGTTGTAAATATTCAATATATGTTTGAGTTTTTTTAATAATAAATTATGAAAATTGGTGATTTAAGCAATGGGCTAACTTATGTTTTATATAAACATTTAAAATATAGAAAATTATAAAAGGGGAAAATTCTATTAATAAAAAATGTTGACTCATCCACAATCCCCAAACAAACAAAATCAACACCACTAAAGTTTGATTCCAAGATAAATATTTCAACCCTAAAAACCATCACTATAAAAAATATATAGATCCAAGTTGAAAAGTGGTGTAGGCATTTAAAAAAAATACAAAATTGAAAATCTATTGTACCTTTTTTTGACAACTAGTGCTAGTACAGAGAAAACCTTCCCTACAAAATTGATCTTAAAAACTTTGGTTCATATCTATAACACATTCAATAGTAACCTCATCAAACCAAAGGTTTTCATTGTAGCATTCAAAATGAAAGAGACCAAATCTATAATGTTTTAATTGTTTGATTTTAGCAAGGGGAGAGTCAGTGCCATTATTTTAATGTTTGGAGGAAGTGATTAAAAAAATTTATTTATTAATTTTCATCACTTGAATTTGATTATCCTTAGGAGGAAACTTATTATTCCACAAGGACAATCTAGTTTAAATGTTATTCATTCTATCTATTTATGAGTATTTTAGTTTTTAAGACACAGGAGCCATAGATTATGTGTCTGTGAGATCTCTCTCAACCAGTAAGAGATGATTTATTATATGCTTTAATTTTTTTTTCAAAGATGGTTTTAGTGTATCTACTATGTATAACATTAGTTCTAGGTCTAAAAGAGATTCATTGATTTTTTCACATCAAATATTGAATTCAAGAGGCCATTGTACATTTTTATAACTCTTTATATTTTTTGAAATAGTGAGGTGGAGATAAATGTTAAATTTATCCCAATGTCAATGAATCATCCTTCATAGATGTGGAAACATCATGAAGTTTTATTTTCATTTGTCATGGATTTTTCTAGATTCATGACATGGATTTACCCATCAAATTTATTTTAGACATAATAGGGGATCTCCCTTATAAATATGGTAGGCATTGAGTGACTTTGAGTTCATGGGGATCATGTTTTGAGAATATGAAGGTTACTGCATTCATTGCGTTAGTTTATTTTCATCACCTTTGTTGAATTAAGATATGACAGATAGTGGTAATCCATTGGATAGACTCACACTTTAATTAGTGACCTTTTATTATCAAATCGTTACATGGAATTTGTCAAATATAAATTTTGACATATAGTTTAATTTTTTTTAAATGATGTTTATCTTGGATTTTATTGGTTGAAAAATAATTTCCTGACCAACTATTTCCCATTAATGAAAATTAGTTTGTTTTCCATGTCTAATCAAAATATATATCATGAGTCAGGTTATAGTTTTAGGGAAAAAAATTAAAATTAATTTCAAAAAAAAATGTTGCATTGCTTCCATTTTGACGAGTTAACGGGTCTATCAATGCTTGGTCATAGTGGATATTTATTTCTAGCTACATTTATGTGCTTCTTAAGATTAATGGTTATATCATATTCAATCTATGGCAAATATTGAATTTTTTTTTATGTTCATGAAAATATTTCTTAGATCTTGTTTACATTAACACCATCTGAGAGAGTGGAGTAAAAGGTAAAAATATCCTTTCCATCAGAAACTTAAATTTTCCATAAGTAAACACAATTAGGCTCAATGGTCTAAACAATTTCAAGGTTATTTATTTTAATAGTGGATAATTTTTAAGGTTTTTCCCCCATTTCTATGATTATTAGGTTACTTCAAATATAGTCCTTGGGTGCAGTTTACTAAGGTTATCGTATGGACTATTTAACACTTTTTTTGTATTTAATTATAAGTTGTCATGAGAAAGCTATCAACTTAATTCTTATGTTTTATATTTTAATCTCCTGTTTATCTTACAAGTTTGTATTACCTTGTCAACTAAGTTATGTATTACTTTAGTTAGGAAATTATTCTATTGATTGAAAATAATTTCCTGACCAACTATTTTCCATTAATGAAAATTACTTATTTTTTTTGTCTAATCAAAAGTTATATCATGAGTCAAGTTATAGTTTTAGGGGAAAATAATAAAAATAATTTTAATAAATATGTTGCATTGATGCCATTTGTATGTGTTAATGGTTCTATCAATGCTTGGTCATTTTGAAAATATATTTCTAGCTACATTTATGTGGTTCTTATGATTAATGTCTCTCTCATATTTATTCTATGGTAGTGACTGAGATTCTTTCCCTATTCATGAAAATATTTCTTATATCTTGTTCACATTAACACCATCTGAGAGAGTGGAGTAAAAGGTAAAAAGGTCCTTTCCACCTAAAACTTAAATTTTCCACATATAAACACAATTGGGCTCAATAGTTGAAACAATTTCAAGTTTGTCTCTTTTAATAGTGGATAATTTTCAAGGGTTTTTCCCTTTTTATTTTTTTAGTAAAAACACTCTTGTGATGCTTGGATGAAAAACTCTACATCTTTGAAAATATTAATAGGTGTTTTCTATGAAATCAAAGAAGGTGTTGTTGAGAGCGATCATTGCTATGATGGTTTTGAAGTGTTAAGTTACCTAGGCTTCACGTCTATTGATTCCACCAATTAAGGAACTATGGGTTTTGATCTATCAAAAGGATGAGAAGAAATTGAAGAGCTCTATATTTTAAGATTAATTAATATGTATTTTTTTAAATTTATGTTTTTAATGAAAACTAAATTTTAATTAAAATCATGAGAATTTTATAGTGAGAATGGCATCCATCACTATTTAGCATATCTCATGACTTTTTTTTTCTCACAATACATTATATTTGTTTTATTTTCCTAAAGAATAAATTATGAAAATTGGTGATTTAAGCTCTTGGGTGAATATTTTGTTGACCAACTAACTGGTGAGCAAAATAGTTCTTATCACCATAGCATAGGGAGATTGGTCATCGAGGTGTGTAGTTTTACTACTTAAATAGGGGAAAAATATCTCCTCTCATCAAGGGGAGGTTCCCTATTAAATATACGGAGGCTATATACTATATAAATAAGCAAAAAGTAAAACATAGGGGTAGAACAAACCATCCATCTCTCTTTTTTCAGAGATGATGCTCACAGCTCAAAGGAAAAATCCTGGGTGATTGGTGAAGGTGCTTCTTTTCTTTCAGAATTAGCATTCAACCAAGAGCCAGATCCCTTCCTGGATAGTAGAAATCTTGGTGAAGCAATAGAAGGCACTTCTCTTCTTTCAAAAATGCTTGTTCTTGCAGGCAATACGAATCTTTCTGGTAACAAGCGATTGGTAACAGAGTACAGAGTAACCTGCAATCTAAGATGTAGCACAAAGTCTCCACCGTGACTGCCCAAGAGTGAGTTACCAAGAATAATGGGGGCATAAATTCATCCCAAGGTCCTTTACATAGAAAGAAACTAAAAACACACATTGAAAATAATTATGTCAGCATAAAGTCTAAAAGTAACTGGTTTCAGGACACATTCCTTATCACTTCCACTAGCTCTGCTTGTTAAATTAAATAAACAAGAACACATTCAAAAGATAAACATAAGAACAATCTCCTAAAATGATACAATCTATATATCACAAAGTCTGTGAATCACTTTCTTTCTCATTCAGATAAAATAATATGAAATACAATCTGAGCTCAAAGTCTCAGTATTCGCCTTGCAATTTGGGTAGAGTTTTACTTCTTTGGTAAAAATATCTCCCTTACTAATGAGAGAAATTACAATTTTATAGCAACCATGCAAGGCTTATCATTCTTTCCCATGGGATGGCCCATGCTACAGTCAACAACTTCAATGTACCTTCAGTTCTGTCTGGAGGGACCATGCTGGGAATAATGCATTGCCATAACTATGGCGTGTCCATTCCTCTAATATGTCTCTTCTTAGTATGGACTGTCTGGTCCTTTTCCTGATGTCTGCACAACTGTCTAATTTTCCATTACTTCAGAGAAGAAAAATAGGCTTGCATCCTTAATTTGGTGCACTCAGAAGCCTACTTGATCCACTATTTCACCTACTAGAAATAACTCTTTTGAAGATATTATTGGTCCTTTGGTCTCGCTCCTCTCTTCACTACCTAAGAACTTCTTTGCTCTCTAGTTGAACCATCATTTTAATTGAACTTGCCTTTGGAATCATCCATGTTGCTTCTTTGTCCTTTATAGCCCTTCTTGTCTAAGTCTCTGGGGGGTCCTTTCTGCATCTTTGACAAGTGGCAAGTTTTACTATTATGAAACTCATTAGAAACTTACAAAAAATGGGATCTATGACACGTCTTACCCAAGCAACTTCAAAAGGGGAACATAGATGTAAACACTTATCACATTCCACTGAGTCATAACAGGACACGTGACGTATTTTACATAACTTATAAAAGCTTTAGAAACCTTTGGGGGTCCTGCAGAAGATGACACATGGCAGCTTCCACTCTGCACTTCATCTTTTTCCATCAGGCATTTTTCCACTGGCTTTTCTCTTTAGTCAGGCTTTTGCTTCACTTTCTTCAGGCTCTCTTCCCGAGTGAATTCATTTAGACAAAAAGTCTGAAGGAAATGTTCCCTATCAGCCTTTGAACAAATCTAAAGGAATTCTATCTTTTCGGTCAGTTGCTTGGTTCTTCCTTTAAGTTCTTTGATCTTCATCGCACTGGTTGAACCTTTGAACCTGTGAACTCATTGAACCTTATGGTTCAAGGTTCAATGGTTCCATCAGTTCATTCTTTTTATTTGGCCAAGTCCTTTTGATCTTTTTGAACTAAATGTGTAGAACCATTTGGTCGTCAAACCTGTTGAACCATTGAACCAATTGAGCCTTTGAACCAAAGTGGTTCAATGGTTCAACGGTTCAATGGTTCAAGCCTTCTTCTCTTTGATGAGTGTTTTGAAGCCATTGAACCTTGAAGTGGTTGAACTTTGAACCTTGAAAAATTTGCTTAACTCCTGCTGATGATGTTGAACCTTTGAACCCATTGAACTTGTTGAACCAAAATGGTTCAAGGTTTAATAGTTCAATGGTTTGATTCTTGCTTAAAATCTTACCGATGGATGCTTTGGTTGAACCTTGGCATTGAACCAATCCTAAAAATGACCAAGTGCTGGAAACTTGTTCTTTCCTGTAGAGTCTGTAGAAATCAACCTTCGAAGCCCATAGAACTTGGCCTGCATAGTCCGTAGATTCAAGCCTATAGAGTCCATAGATTTTCTAAGAATCTTGAAAAATGAGGAATTTGAATGCTTAGAACAAATTTCAAAAAAGGAAGAGACAATTTTGGTCTATTGAACCAAAATAGTTCATAGGTTGTCCCAAAAATGAGTGATATTTTTAGGGGACAATAGCTGGCTCCAGTTGGGGAACTTCCTTCAGTTGAAAACTTGGAACAGTTGAAGGGAGTAGAAACTAGAATCTCTAGTGCCTTGAATTATGCCATTGGGCTATAAAGTCATGATACCCAAAAAGAAAGGCTCCAAAAAATGAAAATGAAAAGCATAAAATATAACTAAAGACTAAACAACTATACATATGTATAGATGATCCTATTTGATGCCTCAATATTTGAAGTGCTTCAGATGCCACCCACGATGAGATAGTGAAAATGGTGTGCCATCTTGATAAACTAGTAGCAAACCATTTTATCCCCAGAAACGGTGATGGGCGAATGGAACTCTCCACCAGGAAACTAATTTTTTGTGTCTTCCTCTTGGCTCTTTCTTCTTCTTTCCCCATGGTAGGACGTGGTCTTCAAACTAAAAACTATAAATCCTTGCTCTCTTGGTGAAGAGTTCCTTTTGCTAACTTTGGAGTACAACAGTATGGTCAACCACCATAGCTTGCTATTTTGTTGGTCCAGTCCAGCACATGCTTTGATTGTCAGCATCAAACTCCTAACAAACCATCAACTCAGCATCTCCTTTGGTGTGAAGGAGTTTGATATCTTCATCCTGAGCAGTCTTCAATTTGATCAATAGAGATTCACATCTAGATGTTTTGTTGGTGTTGCTGAACTACAACTTGCATGAAGGAAAAATATCTCCTTGAGGAGATATCAACACAGTCCTAATTCCATCATTGGTAGAATAATTGCTACCATCAGATACCAAGATCCAAACAACATCAGAAGCTGATCTTCTATCAGATTTCTTTTTATTAGAGATGGAAGATCCTTCTTCATTTGTACTATGCCCTACCAATTCTTTTGATGCCTTGTTTGGATCAAATCCTGGATTGCCAGCTACGAGACTTTCATCAACTGAGACATGAGCATCCTCTATGGTCAAGAAGTAATTACCCCTACTTGAAGGCTCAAATAGAATTTGAGCTACAGGGGCTGATGTTTGTGTGACCATAATTTTTTGCCTTAGATAAGTTCACACTTAGCTCTCCACCAATGTTTAACTACTCAGGATTGGCTTGCAGGAATTTAAATTTAGTCATTTAAATTTTGGATTTCTTGACATAATCAATTATGTCAGATGACTAAAATGGACATGGAAGAGGGGATGGGAGTTCATCCTGGTAATTTAGGAAATCAATGTGGGAGTTCTCAGCTGATTCTTCTTGATCCTCCATGAAGAGACTAGCATCATTTTCTTGATCAAACTCAGGTTGGAAAGAGAAATCGTGTTCTATTTCCAAATATCCAACTGTTGAGTTGGTTGGAGGTGCTTCAAGGGTAAGGTTCCTCTATGGGGGAGGAAGATGATTTGGCTACCCTTGATTCTTGGCAGCATTGCCTTGATATGGCTAATTCTAAAATGCCCTCCTTGGCATATCCTAATTAGGAGGAGAAGACATACTTTGGGCCATTTGCCTTTTCAAGGCTAGCAGTTCAGTTGCCAACTTTTGCACCATTGGGTTAGTGGTGGTTGTAGGTGAGTATTTAAAAGATGAAGAGGGTTTACCTCTGTTAGGATCTCTCCTTATCTTTCCTACCAAGATAAGGTCATCTTATAGCTCAGTAGCCAAGTCTTGAGCAGCAACAAGGTCTATGTGTCTAACCCGTCTCAGTAAGAAACTCACTTCAGGCTGCTATGAGTCAAAAACACTTGAGATTCTGAGGTGTTGACTGGGTGATCATGGGAATCCTGTGCGTCAGCTTATCGAACCTGGCAATGAATTCTCTCATAGGTTCATGGGTCTCCTTCTTCATCTATGTGAGCTAGGCTAGCAAGGCATGTGCATCTTCTACAGGCTTGAACCTTGCTTTGAACTTGGCTTTAAGTGTGTCCTAGTAAGTCACTGATCCAGCTTGTAGATGGTAGAACCACTCTGCTGCAGCACCTTATAGAGTCTCCACAAAAAGCTTGACTGCCATGTCTTGAAATTCTACACCTATCACACCACAAGCTATGTTAAAGGTTGTAATGTGTTCATCAGGGTGAACTCTCCCATCTCTAAATAATTTGGGGAAGTTATTTCTTGAGCTACGTGGAAGTTCATGTAGAGGTGGAGTCATGTTGAGTGGGCCAAAAGAGTTACCCCAGGGGCCTCGAACTGCCATGATTCAATTATGAAAAAAAGGGATAACAAATCTAGATGGAGTGGCCAGATTGCAGAACAAAAATGGAAAAGAATTGGCCCTACTTCAGCTTGAGGCTTCAAATTGTGCACTCTTTTCTAGTAGTTCTAGTTTTGCAGACTAGATAATATAATGGAGATGGAGGAGGATGGTAAGGCTATAATGATAATGGGTAATACATGGAACGGAGTCGCCAATATATCTAATGGATAAGGGTATAATGATAATGGGTAAGACACAGGTGATGTTTCAATCTAAAACTTGAGGTTCCAAATTGCAAAAAATTACTATGTCCCCAGTGGAGTCACCAAAAAATATTGGGTGAATATTTTGTCGACCAACTAACTGATGAGCAAAATAGTTCCTATCACCACATCATTAGGGAGATTGGTTGTCCAGGTGTGCAGTTTTACTACATCAATAGGGGACAAATCTCTCCTCTCATCAAGGGGAGGTTCCCTATTAAATTTACAGAGGCTATACACTATATAAATAAGTAGAAAGTAACACACAGGGGTAAAACAAACCATCCATCTCTCTTTTTTTAGAGATGATGCTCATAGCTCAAAGGAGAAATCCTAGGTGATTGGTGAAGGTGCTTTTCTTCTTTCATAAGTAACATTCAACCAAGAGCCAAATCCTTTCTTGGATAGTAGAAATTTTGGTGAAGCAATAGAAGGCACTTCTCTTCTTTCAAAAATGCTTGTTCTTGTAGGCAACATGAATCTTTATGGTAACAAGCGACTAGTAACAGAGTACCGAATAACCCACAATATAAGATTTAGCACAAAGTATCCACCTTAACTTCCCAAGAGTGAGTTAAGAAGAAAAATGGGGGTACAAAGTCATCCCAAGGTCCTTTACACAAAAAGAAACTAAAAACACACACTGAAAACAATTATGTCAGTACAAAGTCTGAAAGTAACTAGTTTCAGGACACCTTTCTTATCGCTTCCACTAGCTATGCTTGTTAAATTAAATAAACAAGAACACATTTAGAAGATAGACATAAGAAAAATCTCCTAAAATGATACAATTTATACAACACAAAGTCTACAAATCACTTACTTTCTCATTCAGATAAAATAATATGAAATACAATTTGAGCTCAAAGTCTCAGTATTAGCCTTTCAATTTGGGTAGAGTTTTGCTTCTATGGTCAGAAATATCTCCCTTACTAATAAGAAAAATTAAAATCTTATAGAAACCATGCAAGGCTTAGTATTATTTCCCATGGGATGGCCCATGCTATAGCCAATGCCTTCAATGCGCCTTCAGTTCTGTCTGGAGGGACCATGCTGGGAACAGTGCATTGCCATAACTATGGCATGTCCATTCCTCTAATATGTCTCTTCTTAGTATGGACTATCTGGTCCTTTTCCTGATGTCTGCATAGCTGTCCAATTCACCATTACTTCATGGAATAAAAACAAGCTTGCATCTTTAATTTGGTGTGCTCAGAAGCCTACTTGATCCATTGTTTCACCTATTAGAAATAACTCTTTTAAAGATATTACTGATCCTTTGGTCTCACTCCTCTCTTCACTACCTAATCACCTCTTTGCTCTCTGGTTGAACCATCACTTTAATTGAACATGCCTTTGGAATCATCCATGTTGCTTCTTTGTCTTTTATAGCCCTTCTTGTCTAAGTCTTTAGGGGGTCCTTTTTGTATCTTCGACAAGTGGCAAGTTCTGTTGTTATGAAACTCATTAGAAACTTACAAAAAATGGGATCCATGACACATCTTACCCAAGTAAATTCAAAAGGGGAACACGGATGAAAACACTTGTCATGTTCCACTGAGTCATAATAGGACATGTGACGTATTTTTCTTAACTTATAAAAGCTTTAGAAACCTTTGGGGGTCATGCGGAAGATGACACATGGCAACTTCCACTCTGCACTTCATCTTTTTCCATCAGGAATTTTTTTGCTGGATTTTCTCTTCAGTTAGGCTTTTCCTTCAATTTCTTCAGGTTCTCTTCCCAAGTGAATTCCTTCAGACAAAAAGTCCAAAGGAAATGTTCCCTGTCAGCCTTTGAACAAATCTAAAGGAATTCTATCTTTTCAGTCAGTCGCTTGGTTCTTCCTTTAAGTTCTTTGATCTTCATCACACTAGTTAAACCTTTGAACATGTGAACTCATTGAACCTTATGGTTCAATGTTAAATGGTTCCATCAGTTCATTATTTTTATTTGGCCAAGTCCTTTTGATCTTTTTAAACCAAACGCATTGAACCATTTGGTCATTGACCCTGTTGAACCATTGAACCCTTTGAACCTTTGAACCAAAGTGGTTCAATGGTTCAACGGTTCAATGGTTCAAGCCTTTTTCTCTTTGATGAGTGTTTTGAATCTGTTAAACCTTGAAGCAATTGAACTTTTAACCTTGACAAATGCACTTAACTCCTATTGATGACGTTGAACCTTTGAACCCATTGAACCCATTGAACCAAAATGGTTCAAGGTTCAATGGTTTAATGGTTTGATTCTTGCTTAGAAGCTTGCCAATGGACGCTTTGGTTTAACCTTGGCATTGAACCAATCCTTAAAATGACCAAGTGTTGGAAACTTGTTCTTTCCTGCAGAGTCCATAGAAATCAACTTGCAAAGCCCATAGAACTTGGCCTGCAGAGTCCGTAGATTCAAGCTTGCAGAGTCTGTAGATTTTTTGAGAGGCTTGAAAAATGAGGAATTTGAATGCTTAGAACAAATTTCAAAAAAGGAAGAGACAATTTTGGTCTGTTGAACCAAAATATTTCATAAGTTGTCCCAAAAATGAGTGATATTTTTTGGGGACAACATAAGCAATGGGCTAACTTATATTTTATATAAACATTTAAATTATAAAAAATTATAGAAGGGGAAAAATTGTATTTAATAAATAATATTGACTCATACACAATCCCCCAAACAAAAAAATCATCTCCAGTAAAGTTTGATTCCAAGATAAATCATTCAACCCTCAATACCATCACTTTAAAAAATATATAGATTCAAGTTGCAAAGTGGTGTCAGCATTTTTTTTTTTTAAAAAAAAAAGAAAATCTATTGTACCTTTTTTTGACAAGTGGTGCTAGTACAGAGAAGCTTCACTCTAAAATTTATATTGGAAACTTTGGTTTGTATCTATAATACATTCAATAGCAACCCCCTTAAACCAAATGTTTTCATTGTAACATTCACAAGCAAAGAGACCAAATCTATAATGTTGTAATTATTTGATTTTAGCTAGGGAAGAGTCAGTGCCACTCATTTAATTTTTGAAGAAAGTGGTCAAAATTGTATTCATCACTTCAATTTGATTAGCTATGGAAGGAAATTTATTGTTCCATAAAGACAATCTATTTTAAATGTTATTCATTCTATCTATTTATGAGGATTTCAATTTTTAAGTCACATGAGCCATAAATAGATTATATGTGTACGAGATATCTCTCAACATGTAAGAGATGATTTATTACATAATTTAGTTCATTTTTTCTCAAAGAATGTTTTAGTGTATCTATTGTGTATAACATTATTTTTGGGTTTAAAAGAGATTCATTGATTTTTTCACATCAGATATTGAACTCAAGAGACCATTGTGCATTTTTATAACTCTATGAATTTTTTTAAATAGTGCAATGGTGATAAATTTTAAATTTATCCCAATGTCAATGAATCATCCTTCACATATGTGGAAACATCATGGAGTATAGTGACCAGGAAGTTTCATGTCATTTGTCATGGATTTTTTTAGATTGATGACATGGATTTACCCATCAATTTTATCCCAAACATAATAGGGGATCTCCCTTACAAATGTGGTAGGCCTTAACTGACCTTGAGTTCATGGTTTTCATATTTTAAGAATATGAAGGTTATTGCATTCATTGTGTTTGTCTATTTTTGTCACCTTTGTTGAATCAAGATATGACAGATGGTGGCCGTCCATTGGATAGACACACATTTTGGTTAGTTACTTTTTATTATCAAATAATTCTATGGAATTTTTAAAATATAAGGTTTGACTTATCGTTTAGGTTTTTTTTTTTTTTTTTTTTTAAAATAATGTTTATCTTGTATTCTATTGGTTTAAAAATAATTTCCTAACCAACTATTTTCCATTAATGAATATTAGTTTTTATTTCATGTCTAACCAAAAGCTATATCATGACTTAGGTTATATTTTTAGGGGAAAATATTAAAAGTAATTTCAAAAACATAAATTGCATTATTTCCATTTTGATGAGTTAATAGGTCTACCAATGATTGGTCATAGTGGATATTTATTTATAAGTACATTTATGTGGTTCTTAAGATTAATGGCTATATCATATTCAATCTATAGCAATGATTGAGTTTCTTTTTTATGTTCATGAAAATATTTCTTGGAGATTATTAATAGTATCACCATCTAAGAGAGTTGAGTAAAAGGTAAAAATATCCTTTCCATCAGAAACTTAAATTTTACATAAAACACAATTGGGCTCAATGGTTTAAAGAATTTCAAGATTATTTCTTTTAACAATGGATAATTTTCAAGGGTTTCCCCAATTTTTCATGTTAAGTAGGTTCTGTCAAATATAATACTTAGGTGTGGTTGACCAAGATTATCGTATGGAATATTTAACACTTTTTCTCTATTTAATTATGAGTTGTCATTAGAAAGATATCAACTTAATTCTTATGATTTGTATTTTAATCTTTTTTTTCTCTTAAAATTTTGTATTACGTTGTCAACTAAGTTATGTATTACTTTCATAAGGAAATTATCTATTGGTTGAAAATTAATTTCCTGACCAACTATTTTCCATTAATGAAAATTAGTTGTTTTTCTATCTAATCAAAAGCTATGTCATGAGTCAGGTTATAGTTTTAAGGGAAAATAAAAAAATAATTTCAAAAAATATGTTACATTGATGTGATTTGGATGTCTTAATGGGTCTTTAAATGTCTGGTCATTGTGAAAATTTATTGCTAACTAAATTTATGTAGTTCTTATAATTAATGGCTCTGTCATATTCAATATTTGGTAGTGATTGAGATTTTTTCCCTTTTCATGAAAATATTTCTTAGAGTTTGTTCATATTAACACCATCTGAGAGAATGGAGTAAAACGTAAAAATATCCTTTCCATTAGAAACTTAAATTTTCCACAAGTAAACACACTTGGGCTTAATAGTTTAAACAATTTCAAGTTTGTTTCTTTTAATAGTGGATTATTTTCAAGGCTTTTTCCTTTCTTATTTTTTGTAGTAAAAACACTCTTGTGATGTTTGGATGACAAACTCTGCATCTTTGAAAAGATTAATTGGTGTTGTTTTTGAAATCAAATAAGGTGTTGTTATGAGGGGTCATTGATATGATGGTTCTAAAGTGTTAAGTTGTCTAGGCTTCACGTCTGTTGATTCCACCAATTAAGGCATTATGGGCTTCGATCTATCAAAATGTTGAGAAGAAATTGAAGAGATCTGTCTTTCAAGATTAATGAATATTTTTTTTTTTTTAACTTAAATTTTTAACTAAAACCAAAGTTTAATTGAAATCATGATAATGTTATAGTGAGAATGGCATCCATCACTATTTAGTGTATCTCACAACCTTTTGTTGACTCAAAATACATTATATTTGTTGTATTTATTCAATATTTGACTGATTTTTTTAAAGAATAAATTATGCAAATTGGTGATTTAAGAATGGGCTAACTTATGTTTTATATAAATATTTAAAATATAAAATATTTTACAAAGGGAGAAATCTATTAATAAACAATGTTGACTCATACACAATCCCCCAACCAAAAAAAGCAACTCTACTAAAGTTCAATTCCAAGATAAATCACTCAGCCCTCAATACCATCACTTTAAAAAATATATAGATCCAAGTTATAAAGTGGTGTTGGTATTTAAAAAATTTACAAAATTGAAAATCTACTGTACCTTTTTTGAAAAGTGGTGCTAGTATAGAGAAAACCATCACTACAAAATTGGTTTTTTAAACTTTGGTTCGTATCTATAACACATTCAATAGTGACCCCCTCAAACTAAAGGTTTTCATTATAGCATTCACAAGCAAAGAGACCAAATCTATAATGTTGTAATTATTTGATTTTAGCTAGGGTTGAGTCAATTCTATTCTTTTAATGTTTGGAAGAAGTGGTCAAACATTTGTTTGTAAATTTTCATCACTTGAATTTGATTAACCTTGGGAGGAAAGTTATTGTTCCACAAAGACAATCTAATTTAAATGCTATTCATTCTATCTATTTACAAGGATTTAAAATTTTAAGTCATATGAGCCATAGATAAATTTTGTGTTTGAGAGATTTGTCTTGACCTATCAGAGATGATTTATTACATTCTTTAGTTAAACTTTTTTCAAAGAGGGTTTTAGTGTATCTACTATGTATAACATTATTTTTGCATTTGAAAGAGACTCATTTATTTTTTCACATCAAATATTGAATTCAAGAAGCCATTGTGCATTTTTATAACTCTATGAATTTTTTGAAATAATGAGGTGGTGACAAATGTTAAATTTATCCCAATGTCAATGAATCATCCTTCGCACATGTGGAAACATCATAGAGTATAGAGGCTATGAAATTTCATTTTCAATTGTCATGGATTTTTGTGGACTGATGACATGGATTTACTCGTCAAGTTTGTTTTAGACAAAATAGGGGATCTCCCTATAAATGTGGTAGGCTTTGGGTGACCTTGAGTTCATGGGGTTCATGTTTTGAGAATATGATGGTTATTTAAGTTGTTTATTTTTGTCACCTTTGATGAATGAAGATATGATAGATGGTTTCCATCCATCGAATAGACTCACACTTTGATTAGTGACTTTTTATTATCAAAACATTATGTATCATTTATCAAATATAAATTTTGACAAATAGTTTAGTTAATTTTTAATAATATAATGTTTATCTTGTATTCTATTAGTTGAAAAATAATTTCCTACCAACTATTTTCCTATAATGAAAATTAGTTATTTTTTGGTGTCTAATCAAAATATATATCATGACTCAGGTTATAGTTTTAGGGAAAACAATTAAAAATAATACTAGAAAAATATGTGGCATTGTTTCCATTTTGATGAGTTAATGGGTCTACCAATGCTTGGTCATAGTGGAAATTTGTTTCTAGCTACATTTATGTGGTTCTTAAGATTAATGGCTCTATCATATGCAATTTATGGAAATAATTTAGATTTTTTTCATTATTCATGAAAATATTTCTTAGAGCTTGTTCACGGTAACACCATATGAGAGAGTGGAGTAAAAGGTAAAAATATCCATCCCCAAGGGTTAGCTCAAGTGGATAGGATCAATGAATTTGATCATCTAGGTTTCAATTTTGATTCCTATCAAGCATAATATGACACATCGAGGCTTAGGGGAAGATTCTCACCTGCATTGTGAAGTGGCCATAGGGACGCCTTGAGGTATGTGTCAAACTTCTCTATGTGTTCCATGCATATGATAGTGGGGTGATTTGGTTGTAGATCATTTGATGGACATTATAGACCCAGGACCACCCCCATTAAGCTTCAAATGTAGATTAAATTTTAATCCCCAAGGGTTGGATTGAGAGGATAGGGTCAATGACTTTGGTTACCTAGGTCTCAAGTTTAATTCCTGTCAAGTACCCTTTGATGCATCAAAGCTTATGAGAAGAGTCTCACCTACATTATAAAGTGGCCATGGGGACACCTTGAGGTAGGGGTAGAAATTATCTATGTGTTCCATGTAGATCAAAATGCAATAATTTAGCTAAAAATTATTTAATGAGCATTATAGACCTAGGCCCACCCCCATTAATCTTCAGATGTAGATTAATTTTTTTAATTCGACAAACATTATGGAGCTAGGCCCACCCCAATTAAGCTTTAGATGTAGACTAAATATTTTAGTTTGATAGGCATTATGGAGCTATGCCAAACCCCATTAATATTTAGATGCAGATTGAATTTTTTTAGGCCCAAGGGTTAGCTTGAGTGGATAGGATCAATGACTTTAGTCACCTAGTTCTCAAGTTCAATTCCTGCCAAGCACCCTATGATGTGTCAAGGCTTAGGGGAAGATGCTCACCTACATTCTAAAGTAGCATTGAGGATACCTTGAGGTAGGGTTCAAAATTCTCCATGTGTTCCATGTAGATCATAGTGGGGTGATTTGATTACAGATCATTTGATGGACATTATAGACCCAAGCCCACCCCCATTAAACTTCAGATGTAGGTTAAATTTTATATTGTCAATGAGATGTAGAAATATTTTTTAAGTGGTTTGGTTATGCCAAACCCCACCAAAGTTTGAATCTCAAAGGGTATTTATAGGCTATATGTGGCCATTTAATCAATTGTTTTAATGTGATCAAAGTATTAATGATTCTATAGTTCTCTCAGGGATTGCCCCCCTCCCCAGTTTGTGCCCCAAAACTAGTTGTAGCTCTGATTATAAGGTAAACACCGATATAAAAATAGAAAAAGGGTAAAAATATCATTTCTACTATAAAATTAAATTTTCCACAAGTAAACACATTTGGGCTCAATGGTTTGAATAATTTCAAGTTTATTTATTTTAATAGTGGATAATTTTCAATGGTTTTTCCCTTTTTATTTTTAGTAGTAGAAAACACTCCTACAATGCTTGGATTTAAAAAAAATCATATTTTAAAATATTTAATTAGATTTTTTTGTGAAAACAAAGAAGGCATTGCTGAGAGGGGTCATTTCTATGATGGTTTTGAAGTGTTAAGTTGCCTAGGCTTTATGTCTATTGATTCCACTAGTTTAATAACTATGTGCTTTGATCATCAATATGTTGAGAAGGAATTTAATAGACATATCTTTCAATATTAATTAATATGTAAGTTTTTTTTAATTTGCATTTTTAATAAAAGCCAAAGTTTAATTGAAATCATGAGAATGTTATAGTGAGAATGGCATCCATTACTATTTATTGGCTCTCACAACATTTTGTTGACTCACACTACATTATATTTGTTGTATTTATTCAATATTTTTTTGAATTT